>JACAXG010000112.1:600000-825479 GCA_018881555.1 Amblyornis subalaris | reverse complement strand
ACATGCTTCTGAATCAGGGTAATAATCTAGAATATATTAACTCTTATACTAATTACATTTAGGGAAACATGTACAGGATCCTTCTACGTGAAGTGATTTAAAACTTTAGAAGTCTAATAGAAGTGATGAATTCACTCATGGACTCATCTGGCTGATGGAATAAACACAAACAACTGTAYACATAGCTTAACTCTTAAACAGCTGAGTATATAAAGAATATGAAATCTCTTACTTTATGTTTTGCACTTTTATTTTTTTTTTTAAGGAAACTATTGTTTTCCTCTTCCAAGATACTTGAATTAAAATCTGGAATAGAAAGAATAAAAACAGGATTAGATGTTAACAATAACCAGCAGAATTCAAAATATCATTAAGCACTAGGTTCTGCTGCTGACTTTTATATTTATTTCCTGTTTATTTTTCAAGAGAATACTTGCTTTAGCTAACAGATCTCTTTCTGTGATTTTTACTTAAATTACAATATTCAAATAACAGTATTTTCAAATATGGATGAAAGTTTATTAGACCTTCCACAACATATGGACAGCACGGTTCAGTCCTTCAAGGTATACCAGTCACCATAGGACTTAAATAGCAAAACTGAGTTGTCTTGAGAAAACAAACTTTTAGTGAACCATACACAAACTTAGAATATTATTTTCTAAAGTTGCGTGACTACTGCTCTGAATGACTGGAGAATTGAAATGGCATCAGACATCTGTGGAAACAGATGCTTTAAAATGTTCACTGTCTTAATTAACCTGTTAATCTTTAAARTGTGTTTTTATAGTCTTTTAAAATAAATATTAAATAAGAATTAGATAATAAGAGCTTGAGTGTTCATTTCTGTCATAATGTCATGGTATTGTCTGTGTTATACTTGGACATGTCTATACATATAAATACATACATATACATATGTCTATACAATGGGCTTTTGTGGAACTCGTCATTGATTGGTCATTTTGAGGTCTTTTATGTTGCAAAACTACAAGGAGGGGGGGGTGTGTGGAGAAAACAACAAGATTCTTCCATCATTCCCAGGTAGAAAAGTTGAGCATTCTTCCTAGAGATTGTGAAATTATTAATATGACAGGTAGGAAATGCAAAAAACCTTCATAAAAYATAGTACTGGTCTGCTGACTCACAATTTTTTTGGGAGTTGTCAGGAAATTTGATATTTTTCTTAAAGTTTTGATTGTCTTCTGTTATAAGGAGCATGAGTTTTGAACTAAAAAGTTTCAAGCTCTCTATTTATTTACATGTACATACCRCATTTTTTATTTCTGGAGGCTGAATTTATTATTTTCTAGGAACTGGTTCAATTTCTTAAATGTTTGAGGCTGGCAATATTACCTCTGGCATTTGTATTTTTCTTGCATTGTGTGACCTGTAAATACATTTTAAGAAAACCTTTAGGACCAAAGAGATTTCTCTTCGCCTGTCTTACCAGTAGTCATTAGGGAGGAAAATACAGTTACAGTCTTCTGTCAGAACAAACCACCTTTTCTACCAAAGTACATCACGGTATTTCCATTTCTACATAAAGACAGARACAACATAAAACACAATGGAGATTGGGCTGAAAAGTGAAGGAGACAGTTTACCCATATGCTCTTCAAAAATAGAATCATATACTGAAGAGGAAATTTTGTAGMGAGTTCCCCCCCAATCTGCAACTTGTACCAATATTTTTCCCACAACTTCACCAGTTTTGTAATCAATTAAATTAGAAAGTTGAACTCCAGTGACCAGAACTGTAATCCAGATTGGCAGAGGAAGCAAAATACAATGCTGCTTGGAGTAATTTGATCAATATTGTGCTCCCAGACCAGCAGTTAAATTTAATGAGGTTAGGAGAAYCCAGAAGCAGGGAAAGAAAGAGATTCATCTTTCAATATCTCTGTTGCCTTCTGAGCGGCTGTGCTTCCTTGACTAGGAAGTGAATAAGGCAGATATATAGTGCAACATTATATATTCATAAATTCATTATATATTCACCATATATATATATTCAGAGCATTATTGTTAAAGTGTTTCCTCAGGTAAAAAACTAGATCTGTTACTCTTGCAGCATCTACTCAGTGACTTTCTGGGACCTGATATTTGCAAAGCTGGAGAGATTCTATGCTAAATAGAAGCATAGGACTTAAACATGGGTAATTGGTTCATTTATTGATGGTATTGAATTTAGTGCTTACATTCACCTGTTATAATCTCTTTCAGAGGTAGCGAGGCTCAAAAATCCAGTCTGGCATCCCGTGAAATCCTGACATCTAACAAAAATGTGTAAGCTAACAAACTGTGAACTGGTGTCAGAACTGTGGAAGGCTTCTTKAGCTATTAATTCAGTAGGAATGGTTCATTACCTGCTCTATGCCTGTCACCTTCGACAAAAGTTTGGAAATTACAACCAAGATTTTTGAACATTTTATAAAGGCTGATAACAACTGTTCCAGGCTTTTCAATTGTGGTTTGACAAATGCTTGACTCTAGTACTTGCATACTGCAATTGGGTGAGTAGACAGACTATTTCTTTCAATTTTTTACCCCTGTTCAATTCCATTGTTTTGTGATAGTTAAATAAGATATATTCCTATTTTAATTTCTTCATGGCTTATACTGACTTCAAAGTTCTGTAGGGCATAATACCGGGATAGTCTTAAAAGTCCCAAAATAGATCAGAATAAGTAGWATATAAGCTTTTTGCAGTATTATAAGCTTTTTCGTAGTATTAAAAATGTATGTATGATAGATGATAGTCTATAATGCAAATATATATTTGCAGCAACACACTCAAAAGTAACAGAATTCACTCAGTACATTCTTGCTATTTTGATGCAGAAAAATTAAGCAAAATAATGTGGTCCTAAAATAATCTTTAAGTGACCACCTTTTGTCGGGTCCCCTAAAATAAAAGCTGGGAGGATTGAGGAGCTGAAAGACCYTGAYAGAGGAAAAATATACTGGTGGGAAAAAATATGGTGAAACAAAATCCCTCCTGCCTGCTTTCTGAGAAGTTGGCTTGTCTGATTGGTCCATGGTTCTCTCCGCCCTCCCTCCTTAGTAATTGGTTGTGGTAGTTTCTGCCTGCCTTCTTCCCTCCCCTAAGCCGTGGTGATTGGTTGCGGGCCCCCCCCCCAGCTCGCGGGTTTAAAAACCAGGTCTCATGATTGTTTGGGCCTCTTCGCCTCCTGCCCCCTTTGCAGCTGRATTGGAATAAACTCTCTGGACTGTGGAACGTAGCGCGTTAAGGGCCTTCCTGCCTCTTTATTTCTGGACTTGTGGCTAGGCTGCGCTGGGTGTGAGTATTTCTCAGTGCTAATAACTGCACGGGCGATATTCCTCGATGGTTTGGTGAATTTGCACCCACAGAACGGCTTCTTCTCAAAGGAGGTTTTGGGAAAAAACCACAAAGGGAATTTGCCTCAGGAGAAACAGCACCCTAAAGCCATTAACCTTTATATTAGTAGACTTTTGATTTGGGGTTAAACGAATCATCACTAACAAGCCGAAACAAACAAACAAGTCCCATAACTTAATTTTGCTGTGTTGTTGTAAACTCCCTGAAAAGATTTACCTCAATTTTTATCTGGAATATACCATATATATCACTGCTATTTTTCTAAAGTTGTGTAGATAAGAGTTCTACACTTGGCTCTCAGTCTAAAACAGCACATATTTCCTTATGTGAAACAAATCTGTCTCTGATTTATAACAGTGTGTGAGTGATAAATGTGTAATCACCATTGTCTTCTAAGTCACTTATTTATCAAGGATTTGTGGCATGGAAACAATCACTCTGATAATTACTTTTTGAGTAGATGGTTTACTGTACTATTTGTGTCGCAAGAGCAAATTTTAGTTGCGTGCCAGTGTTTGAACAGATGTAAAATAGAAAATATTCTAAACCAAAAGTGTACTGTGAAAAACAGAAGTATGTCTCTGGGTTTTTCCTTTGGTTGGCTATTAGAGGACCATCTGTTGTGGAATTTGGTTGTTTTTTTTTCTTCTATATGTGGTAATAAAGGCATAAATTCGTGCCTGTGTTTCATAATGGAATGAGATGTAGAGCACTTCATGACCTTCTCATACAGGCATTGATGGCAATATGGGGTCTTTAACTCAGCTTGCCAGCCAATTCACTGGCAAATGCTCCCAGTGGATCTTTCTCATTGTGAGTCTCAGAGGGACAATGCATGCTAATGACCACTAGAAGAGTGAGTGAAAGAGTGATTAAAGATAGACAATTCTCTTGACTGAGATTTTCTCACACTGAATAACTATGCTGCTCAATTTTCTAGCGTAGAAAGGAAAGCTGATAGTAATGCAATCAACACTATTATGGTAACACAAATAAATTACAGTGTTTTCTTTCTGTCCTTCTATGCTATAATCTTACACTTTATTACAGTCTGTCCACAATCTTTAAATATTTAAACCTCCCTGTTTTTTTTTCCTGTTGAATATGTTTAAATGTATCTTGCTTTTCTCATCAAGCATGTGTTCTCAAATAAAATTAACAGCTAACACTATCAACATAGCTATTTGATATGACATAAATCCAAGATATCAAGGTACTAAATTATTTCTGATCAAGCACAGTAATTTTTGTTTTCATATTCTAATAATTTTAATCAGCATGATAGGATTCTCTAAGCGCAAAGGTATAAAACAGATTGAAATAGCTTCAAATCTCTGTGTAAATGAGATCAGATCTGTACTGATTTTAGGCCACATGCATTTTATATTTATTTCAAGAATTGTCTAAGTACGTTCTGTAAATGGAGAAAGATCTTACAGGAAATAGTCAAGAGAGGGATATAGTCAGGCAAATATTACCCTCATCTTCAGAAAAAGCAAGAAAGAGGATACAGGGAACTGCAGGCCAGTCAGCATACCATCAGTCCTAGGAAGATTTTTGAGGAATTTGTCTCGTAGATATGTCTAGGCACAGGAAGAAAATTAGGAGTTTGTGGAACAATTAGCATGAATTTGCCAAGGGCATGCCCTGCTTGATAAACCTGACAGTTTTCCATGATGAGATGACATACTTGGTGAATAAGAGAACACTAGGTGTTTATTCCAGAACTGTAGAATGCTATAGATAAACTCCTTGAATTTGTTTTGAATTTTAATAAAACACTGTTAAACTCGTGATCAAATGAACTTAAAAATAGATTGTTTTATTCTCAAATAAATTAGCCACCATATCCAAATTCAGATTTTAACATATTTACTCAAGAATCTGAAAGCACTCCAGTGTTACAATACTATACACATTTTCTCTAATGTTCCACTTTTGATTCATTTATCTACACATTTTTATGTTGTGGAGAGATATTGAGAAAAACTGGACCCCTTTTAGTTTTTAAATCTAGAATAGATTCAGATGCCATTCACAAAACTGTTGAACAGTAATTGAAACTGATGTTCATCTATCTATATTATTAATTTTCTTCCTTGAATGTTTAGACATTATTTACTACTAGTTTTTGAAAGAAGAAAGTGTTTATAAAAATTTTAATTTAAGATATGTTGACTAAACGGGAGTGTGATTTATTAATGATATGAAGAACCCACAATTTACAAAAGGTTCTGTTATGGTCCCCTGGTGCACCATTTAAAATGTACATCAAGATGGACGATTACAAAAACAATCAGAATTTTATGGAGTCATAGTCTTCATTAGACTAGAAAGTATTATCAATTATATGATACTTAATTTTCTCTTTCAATTAATCTTCTAATCTTCATGCAATGCTGAAAAGGTCAGCTTTACCACAAAGCTTCCTTGAAAGATTTAGGGAACATGTGTTGATGGGTGAAGATGCTGATGTAAGTAGCCATAAATGTTAGAAGGGAAAGAATACTGTACAGAAGAAAATGCCTGTTCAGAAATACCAACAGAGAAATTAACTGTCTGCTTCTGAGCTATGAGCCTGGGAACTAGGTCTGGGAACCAGGAAAGTGAAGTTGGCATCTTTGAAGTACAGCTAGGTACCAAGAAACAATGTTATCCTAAGATAACATTGATAAGCATAAAAAATACACAAAACTCCAATAGCAATTTATCATCTGAAAAAAGTGGAAATAGTCTGGGAAAACAAAATTGCTCAAGAACAGATAATATCATCTTTTGACTGTTACAGGTGAAAAATTGAAGTTACCAGCATTTATTGGCTGTTCAAAGTGGTGATGTCCTAAGCCCTCTTATGTCTCTGTGATTTGAAAATAATTTAATTTTTATTCTAAATGAAGCTTGTTCTAATACTTGGCCACCCTTTCCATAAAGAACTTTTCCCTATTATCCAATCTAAACCTCCCCAGCACAACTTGAGGCCATTTCCTCTTGTCCTATCACTTTTTACTTGGGATTAAAGACCAACCCCCACCTTGCTACAATCTCCTTTCAGGTAGTTGTACAGAGCAACAAGGTCCCCCGAGACTCCTTTTCTCCAGGCTAAACAACACCTGCACCCTCATCTTCTCCTCGTAAGACTTGTGCTCCAGTCCCTTCCTCAATTTCATTTCCCTTCTTTGGACATGCTCCAGCAGCCCAATGTCTTTCTTGTCATGAGGACCCCAAAACTGAACACAGGCTGGTGAGGCTGCGACCTCACCGGTACCTAATACAGGGTGACAATCACTTCCCTGGTACTACTGGCCATCCATACCTGTATACACCTGAAGGCTGGATAACCTTCTAGTTCATGAGAGATGCAAAGGGAAATGGACATGTTTCTGCTTTTGTTCTGAATTTCAGATTAGAATTCCCTCCCCAGGGAAATTAAGAATGATGAAAATTTTAGCAATTGATTTACAGCAAATATTTCTGCTTGCTTAAACTTGCCACTTATTTAAARATTGTGACTCATTAATCCATGAAGTGCTAAAAAGGGTTAAAAGATTTGATATAAACATTTGCTGGACCTTTAATAGTGCTGTAAAAACAGTGGCTCAAGAGAKGATTCTTCTGGGCAAAAAATAGAATTTAATAGTTATACCTGTTTCCTTTAATATTTTCAGCGAAATGGAATTCAAACTGTTTCTGACTGAGCAGTGACATGCAAGGTGCCTGGGCGATGAGGCTGCAACAGTGTCTCAGCCTGTAAGTACCAGAGAGACAGAACTTGGTCATGAAACACAAAGCAGAAGCAATAGATGCCATTTTATGAGGGGACTGCATCTGTTACCTCTAAAAAATGATGGAAGCTGTTCTCATTTCAGCATCATGGTAGTTAAATTACATCCAGAGCTGAAATAACAGGTATAAACGGTAATGAGAAAGGGAACAGTTGTGCCCCTAAGGCAAGCAAAAATCTGGAACTCTCTAGTCTTTTTGCTGAGTGTTTCCAACATTCATGTAAGAAATAACAAAAATTAGAATTCAAAATAACTGATGATGTGGACAGAATAGTAATGTGCACAGAATAGTATAAAATACAGTTGTGACTTCTTGTTTGACAATAGAAGAAATAAATTAATAGGGGTTTTTTACAAGGTTCTTTACTAGATACCTGCTAATTTTTTCCATTTTTTTTTTCCAGGAATGTTGTATTAAATAAAATATCCGGGATGGGTTTTGGGGTCTGCGGTCTTCCCAAAGGCGCAGCGCGTGTCCAGTGGTGCCGTGACGCATTCGGCAGTGCACACACACACACACAAGCGCGCATGCACACACACACACACATGTACGTAGCTGAGGCAAAGAGTCGAAGGGGTTCTCCTTATGTGTTCCACGAAATAGGTTTATTCCATGAATTGTCAGGGAAGGAGAGAACCCAGAACAATGGAGGGCTTACAGTTTTATCCCAGGGGCAGTGGGGGAGGAGAGACAACAGGGACTAATGGGTTGAGGGTCAGGGGGCAGAGAGAAGGCAGGGTAATACAACTTCAACCAATAGGGGTAAACGAGGGGAGGAGTAAGGGGATAGCGATAAATGGGATGCCTGAGTAAGAGAGAACACTCTAGAACTGAACCTTGTAAAGGAACAAGGAGTAACAGGCTGCTCGGTCGCTCCTGTGGCTGGCCCAAACACCGCAGCATTTTCTGCTGCAGGTTCAGCCACCTCCACACAGGAAGGACTTTGATTTTTTCTTTTTTAATGTTTCTTTTTTTATTTCAGATTAGATGTGACCTTATTTGAGAAGATAACTAACCATGGATATGATTAAATATAAAAAAGAATTTTAAAAGTCTACATTAGATGAACAACTTGAAAAGGCATGTGAAATGTTCTGTTAATTTTTTATTATAGGGAAAAAAAGTGTAGTTAATATCAGAAGTTCCATGCCCAAACTGAAAAGATGTTTTTGTTTCCTGGTTTTAACAAACTCTTAGAAAATGTATGCATATTATAAATATTGTGCTTTTTTTGGTGTTATATAGAATTCTGGTACTCATTTTTTAATAAACCCCTGGAACTTGAGGGTCAGTTTCCAACCTTCAAAGAATGTTCAAGTCAGGACTGAAACCATTTGACTGAGAAAGTCACAGTGCAGAATAAACTATATAACATTTTGCATTTCAGTGACTTTGGACATAGATGCATCACCATCTTTCAACCTTTATAGGCAGAAGGAACCTGCTTTCCTACTGAGACAGACGAAGGTCATCTTCGGGACTGAGAGTCTTTGGGGTCCCTTACAGAACTCTGAAAAAGGTACCAAGGAAAACAATCCTCAGAGTATCTTCAAAACTACATACACTGCATATGTGCCACTGTCCTTTTAAGCACATTCTCAAGAAAAACAAAGGTATTATTGGTGATGGCTATTGTGAATCGTTCTTGGAAAAAAAAGCAGTTTTCAAGCAAGATATAGGATGCGTTACAGCTCATCAAAATTCAGATGCCATGTCTCATGAAGAAATAATGTTTCAGATGTATTTTTGATAATGACACTAGTAGAACTTAAAGTCTGTGACAGGTCTTTTGTATGACAGTAGAATTTTGTTGGTTTCCAAAACTTGACAACTTGACTATATGCATATTTAACATTTATGTGTTCCTTTAGAGAGAAGGAAGGGGTAATTTTCAACACAGCAATAGAAAACCGAAATGTACTATCCGTACAATATGTGAACTTCTGCAGAGAAATGGTAAGATGGAGCTGGGTCAAGAATGGCAGAAAAGTGACATTAATCTCCAGTTATGAACACCAGGTTAACAAACAGAAATGTTCAAAAATACAAAAATAATGAGGGCCTTATCAGTTTGGAGGGTTTTGTTTTGATTTTGTTTTTTTTTTTTTCTGAACTATATAGAAGCAGCTGAAGTAAAATTATGAAAAAAACTTTCATCGGTAATTTCTGGGTTTGGTGTGTCTATAAAATATGTGCCTCTAATTTGAAACCACCTAGTGGTACCTAAAATACTTGTAAAATCTACACAGGTTTCCTGATGATATAAATTCCTTCTGTTTATCATACTTGTCATCAGACTCCTGAGCAGATATCTACAGATCAATTACACATTTCATTGGATCATTCATAGGGTAGTTTGGATTATTCATAAGATAATAGAGAGAAGACAGCATCATATCATCTAAAACAGTGTCATGGTTTGACACTGGCCAAATGCCAGGCACCCATGAAAAGCCCACTCACTCATTCTCCTCTTCTCTGCAACTGGACAGAAGAGAGAAAATTTAACAAAGGGTTAATGAGTTGAGATAAGGACCAGGAGAAAACACTTCAAGGGCAAAACAGGCTCAACTTAATGATATAAAGTGAATTTATTACTAACAAGATCAGAGTAGGAGAATCAGAAGTAAAAATAAGCCCTTAAATACACCCTTTTTCCCCCCAACCCCTCCCTCCTTCCCACTGATGGCGCAGGGAGACGGGGTGTGGGTTTTGGTCTGTTCATCACCCAAGATCTTCTTTCCACTGCTCAGGGAGAGGAGTCGTTTCCCTGCTGCACCGTGGGGTCCCTCCCACAGGAGATAGTTCTCCACGAACTTCCCCAGCGTGAGTTCACTCTCACGAGCAGCAGCACTCCCAAAACTGCTGCAGCGTGAGTCCATCCCACGGGCAGACAGTCCTCCCAAACCTGCTGCGGCGTGGGTCACTGCCACAGGGTGCAGTCCTCCGAGGACAGGCTGCTTCAGCCTGGAAGCAAGGCCTCTCTCTCCACTGGGACTCTTGCCAGACCACAGCATCCTAGTATCCACCTGCTCCAGTGTGGGCACCTCCCCCATGGGCTGTGAGTGGATCTCTGCATCCCCTGTGGACCCCCATGGGCTGCAGGGGGACAACTGCCCTCACCATGGGCCTCACCACAGGCTGCAGGGACATCTCAGCTCCGGCACCTGGAGCACCTCCTGCCCCTCCTTCTGCACTGACCTTGGTGGCTCCATTGTTGTTTCTCACATGTTCTCACTCCTACCCGTCTAGCTGGAATAATTACAACTGCTGCCCCAACTTTGTTGTGATTTCTTCTTAAAAATGTTATCAGAGAGGCATTACCACCATCTCTAATTGGCCTAGCCTTGGCCGGTGGCACATCCATCCTCAGAGCCATCAGGGGTTGGCTCTGCTGGACATGGTGGAAGCTTCTAGCAGCTTCTCACAGAAGCCACCTCTGTGGCCTCCCTGCTACCAAAAACCAGGCCCTGCAAAACCAACACAAACACGTTGTTTAAAAGTCTGATGTTTAAATCTGAACTTTCTCTGGAAATCCTCTACAGTCCTTTACAGAGATGAAGACAAACCAGCAGGTCTAGAGAAATGTTTTCCTTATCTACTCTTAAACACAACAACATAAAGCAAATCATTCCTAGAGGTATGTATACCAGCTGCAAACAAAGCTTAGGGTGTCTAGATCAGGTTTTTGTGGACTTAATATGTGCAGAGGAATTCAAACTTTAGTGATTCTACGGAAAACAAGAAGTACAAATTTTTATTTTTTTCATAGAATCATAAAAGCATCCTGAGTTGGAAGGGACTCAGGAGGATCATTAATTCTTGACTTCACACAGGGCTGATGCCAGAGAGATTTTTTGCTTTTGTGCTTTTTAGATTAGTAGCATTTTAGTTTTACACTTTTATATATTAGTAACCCTATAATCCTATAACTGCTATCCTGCAACCTTGTATCCCTTTCCTATAGACAAAATAGAACCAAGTTATCAGCCTTTAAGCATTCCAGAGTTGGACTTGATATCTGAAAAAGGAAGCTATTGAAGTAAGCAGAGAACTTCCAATAGAAACTTGCCACAAGGAATAGTGTGACAAAATTCTGCTTTTCATTGGAGAATATTTCAAAACTATGTTACCCTATAATAGTAGGAGCACGAACCCCTTTTTACACTCTTTTGGACTTTTTGTACCCTTTTTTACCTCTGTATAACTTACACTTGCTGGACCTTGCTCGGCAGGATTGGGCCCACACCCTGCGCAGCGGCGGGAGGAGGGGTACCTGGGGCAATCCCTGGGAAAACTTTGCTTTCTCTGAATCCTTTAATAAATTTTTACTTTTTACCCTCTTATTCGGCCTCAGCCTTTATTTTCCAAACATATAAGGCATCAGGGCAACCTAAAAGTTAAACCATCGGTCTCAGAGCATTGTCCAAATACTTCTTGAACACCTTCAGGCTTGGGGCCATGACAGCTTCCACGGGAAACTTTTTCCAATGCTTGACCACCCTCTCAGTGGTGGTCTCTGACAGAGTCTTAAGCCATTCCCTCACATCCTCTCACTGGACACCAGAGAGAAGTGATCAACACTTCCCTCTTAGCTTCCCCTCATATGGAAGTTGTTGACAGCAACATCTCCCCTCAGTTTTCTCCCATCTAAACTGAACAAATCTTGTATCCCCAGCTGCCCTCATAAATCATCCTCTAGTTCTTTCGTCATGTTTGCTGCCCTATTTTTGGATACATTCTAACATTTCTATTCTAATCTGTTCTTCTTCTTACATAGTAGAACCACAAACTGCACACAGTGCTCAAGGTGAGGCTGCAACAATGCTGAGCATAGCGTGACAATCGCTTCTCTTCACCAAACAGCTACTCCGGGCTTAATGCACCCCAGGATATGGCTAACTGCCAGGCTGTTGGCTGCCAGGGCACACTGTTGACTCATATGGAGCTTACCATTTACCAGAACTCCGAGTTCCTTTTCTCCAGGGCTGTACTCAAGTCTCTTGTCCCCCAATCTAGAAGTACATCCATGATTACACTGACCCAGGGACAGAATCCAGCATTTCTCCTTGATGAATTTCATACAGTCAGTTATTGCCCAGCACTCTAATCTATCAAGACCCCCCTGTAAGGCCTGTCTACCCTCAAGGAAATCAATGGCTCCCTCTTAACTTATTATCATCCTCAAACTTACTTAGTGTGCACTCAACTCCTGTGCCCAGGTAATTGATAAAACTATTGAAGAGAACTGGCCCTAAAACTGAGCCTGGGAAACATCACTAGTGACTGGTCACCAACCTGTTGTTACCCCATTTGCTACAACCCTTTGAGCCCAACCCTTCAGGCATGTTCACCCCTCATATTGCTTACATGTCTGGCTGTATGCTGGACCTACCTTTTGTCCAGGGTAGTCTGAGAGACAGTATTAAAAGCTTTGCTAAAATCTCTCACATCCCACATTCGCTGCCTTCCCTTCATCTCCAAGAAGGATAACCTTGTCAAAAATGGATATTGAATTATTTAGGCATAACTTTTCCTTCATGGACCCATGTCTGACCAAAGACTTCATTGTCTTTCAAGTGTTTTTCAATAACTCCCAGAATAATCTTCTCCATAATGTTTCCAGGCACTGAATTATAATTATCAGGGTCTTCCTTCTTGTCCTTCTTAAAAACTGGAATCATATTTGTTAGCTTCTAGTCAACTGGGACCTCTCCAGAGTCCCAACACTACTGATAAATAACCGAGACACATCTCTCAAAAGCATTGGCCAACATTCTCAGTTCCCCTGAATGAATCCCAACAGGCTCTGTAGACTTACATGCATTATGTTGCAGAAAATCCTGTACAACTTGAAAGCCATGGGGAGCATATCACTCTCCCAGTCAAAGTTCTCCAGTCTGGGCTCTGTTGGTCCCTGAGCCAATCATTGGTTTTAAAGGCAGACTCAAAGAAGGCATTAAATGTCTGCTGTATCTTCCTTCCTATTTGTGAGGTGACAAATTTCGTCGAATAATGGACCYATGTTTTCTTTAGTGTTCCCTTTGCTGTTAGCATACTTTTAGATGTTTTTTTTCCTTTGTGGAGATTTTGATTACCTTTGAAAGTTAATCTGCAGTTCTTCCTTGCGAAACTCTATGATGGATAGTTAAGTCCATACATAGATTGTTATTTTGAAATTCTGGAAACAAGATGTTTTTCACTTATGAGCTTGATATCTGATATTAACAGTGGCTTGCATAGATGTATAGAATACACTGACACCAGACCCAGATATATGCAGTTTTGTAACTGAGATGCTGCACTGCCAAGCAGCTTCAGCAGCAGCTACCAAAGCCACAGCTAAAGCCATCTCCACCAGCTTCAGGAACAGAATAGAGAAAAGAACAAGGAGCAATATGGCAAGCTTGCACAGCTGTTTCAGGGAGGACATTGCTTTGAACAGTTTAATTTTGAGATCTCAGAACAAGGATGACTGGATGAAGAACGTCTGTGGATGAACTACGTGTGTGTTAGAAGGATTTCTGTTTCCTGACATACTGTAAATCAGTTACCAGAAAGAAAAAAAAAAAGGTAAAGCAAAGGAGAATATACGTTTGTTCTGATGCAAATGCCCATTGTCATTTGGAAGCTCACTGCTCAGAAAATTAGTGTCAAATCAAACTGGTGTAACAAATGACCCATCAATCTGTTGTAGAAATATGTACTATTTCTTGTACACAAGAAAACTGTTACCCTATACTTTAGGATTTCTCCGTCTCCAGGAAATTATTAAGGGCTTTATTTGACTGCCATTATTGGAGAGAGATTCACATTTGAAGATGTTGGCATTAATCAACTCTGTGAACAGAAATATTTCTATGATGGAAATTTATACATGAAATTCAAATCTCAGAATGTATGGTTAAGACAAATTTAATGATAGCATAAGGTTCTCTCATGTAAAACAAATAGATCAAAGTTTTCCTTTTTCTGGAGATGGAAGACAAGCTGACTGTTGAGATTGATTTACATTTATTCTGAATCAGAGTTATGTATATTGAAGGCATCTCACCTTTTAGTTCTGTCTTTTTGCCTTGCATTGTTTGTCCCACAGTCCTCTACATCCTCTTGTACAGGGTGGCATGTTGGGTAAAGTCAGAGTCCTAGGACTGTGTCCATCTGACTGCTGCCAGAGGTCTCAGTTTTGCCTTTTGTCACTTGTAAAAAGATTCTAATTTTTAAAAAGACACATTAGATTAAAACCTACTGAGATGTTGTATTTCAGGATTTCTCTTGAATTCTTTTTCCTCCTCTAAACTAAGCAAAAATAAGATCAATAAGGGGCAGTATGAGAGCAAATAATTATATATTTCCTACCTGATAATGTATAAATAATATGTCATTGTTCCTACCTGTTCTCAGTATTTAAATGAGATTTGGTATTCCGTTATTGTAAGAACAAAGCAGCAAGGCAATATATAGTCCATGTGAGGAATTGATTTTTGGAAAAAAAAATCAAACAAACATTGTTAGCATAAATCTTACTTCTGAGTATAACAACTGGTGGGGAAAAACGTAGTTATTTTCTTGTTTTCCTATTTTTTCCTACTAAAGAACTGTGCATTGTGGCTACAGAACTTTTTACCTCAATTCAAAGTAATTTTTATTCATACAAAAATGTTAATGAATTCTTGAAATTACACTGTAGTAAATTCCTGAAAACAATGTGAAAATTGAAGTCTTGGTGCAAATATTTGAAAGCTCTTAAATTTGCTTGTAGTTAATATCACTGCAGAACTGATCTTTCTCACTTCAAATATGTTCTTAAGTGCTATGCAAGTTACTCTTCTCCAACACATTCAGAGGATTGAGTTCAAATATTATCCTCTCCCCTGAGGAAAAAATTTGTGAGTACACCATTGCTTTTTCTCTGGATATAGTGTCATTTTTGCATCATAATTCTTTCTTTCTGTAGTACTACTTGGAAATGTTTTTTCTGACCAGCAATTTAGTAGAGAATCAGTTGTGCCTGAAGACTATGCCAGGCCTATAGAAGTCAGACTTACATTCAGAAAAAGACCTAAATCCAGCCTTTTTGCTGCAGTTCTTTCCTAAGAAACATCCCTTCCCTTTTTTTTTTTTTGACTTCTGAGACTGTAATGAGTAGAAAAATTTTTTCATAGGCTCTCCAATATAACAGAAAGATGTTATCTAAGAGTGTTTGTATGGCTAGGTTGTTATTACTATTATTTCCAAGAGAGAGAATGGTTCCACTATTAGCATATAGTAATGGCCTGTGATCCAATTGTCTTAGCCTTTATTGAAATAATCAGATAATATATTAGAAGAGATATTACTGTTCCCAACTGAAATTTCTGGGAAAATTGCCTGTTTTCATTACTTCTTTTAATAAGAACTCTTTTAAAAGATCTATACTTCAGTTATGTGCTCGTGCAGCACCTAGCATAACAGCTTCTAGCAGATTTTTGACTAGATAATACTACTAGCAATAATGATYATAAAATTTGCTACAGTCCTATTCTTATGTCCTGACCTGAGGCTGACTACATAAGAATAAAGCTATTAACCAAAACAGTTTCCTGCTTAGGGATAGTCAGCTTATCAAAAATAATTATGTTTCCATATACAATATTAGAAAAAATTGAAATGCATTATTCACAAATGTTAAATTAGCCATTCTGTGCCTATACTTTCTGCTATTTGCTGAAAATTCAGTGAGTACAAATATTTTTTCTCCAGAGAAAGCTAATCTTTTTTTTCTAGTCAATTAACTATATTCAGGAGAAACTGCCGAAAATGTTGAGTTAACATGTAAGCAATTTGATTTGAATTTGAAACGTTTGTTTTTCTGCTCTTATGTAATTTTTTGATTGTATTTAATTAATTCATCACAGTTACAGTTTTAATGTTGGCATATAAGAAGAAAATACATTTCTAAAGTGTGGAAAGTAAGATCACAATAAATATCAAAACCCTCCCTAAGAAGTTCAGGTATATGGTACTGATGTACACATTTTGTTTTGGTTGTAGTTTTGCTGCACAACACTAAAAAATAACAGAGGACCAAATCTTCTTTTATGTCTTCATGCTGAAAATATATCCAACAAGCTGAATGGTTCTTCCTTATGTATCCCACTTAAGGAATTGACATCATTAAGTAAATTAAATTACTGTCTTAAAATCTGTACCTTTATGATGTCCTTTAAAAGTGAGTAATATTCTCTGTATTTGAATTCAGAGCAATGGAACTGTCACTAAGTTAGCACTGTTGTTCTTTCGAGAATAACCTGTTATATCCTTTTTATACATAATATGATACCTGTGATTTGTTTTTTTCTTTCTATGCCATTAAATTACTGTTGCTTCAAATACTTCCACTTCCAAGCAGAGCCAAACTCCTTCCTATTTTACTTTTGTGCAACTGATATACTGGGGCTACATCTGTTGTATTTATACATCCTTTTTATATCTCAGCACCTACAGTCTCCTACTGCACATTTAACCTCTCATTTAACCTCTCTTCTTAAATTGTACTGTCAGGGAATTAAGAACAGAGACAAAATGAAATTGCTTTAAGTATGTAAAAATCCAGGCAAATTGCTTATTTCTTTGAGCCTTTCTGCTTTCCTTACTCTTTTTCTTACTTCAGTCTCTCAAGTGGAATAACACACATCTCATTTTGTTCCTAATTCCATGTTTTCCAATTACTTGTCCCACACACATAATTTTCAATAGTCTTTTAATCTGTCTCTGTTACTTGCTTAATTCTTGCAAAGTGTGATTAATATTCTTTTATTGAAAAAAATTTACATTTCAGATACATAACTCTACAAGTGATTTTGGTCTGTAGAGTATAAGTTACAAGATCCTAATACTTCTCTAGTTGCCTCTATAGATTCATGTGCTGGAACCTAACATTAGCAACTGCAAAGATCCTAAAGAGCCTGAACTTTGCACAAAAAAATTTATTTCAATTTTTAAAATGTAAATCTTAAGGACTTCAAGTAATGTAGAGACATAATTTTATTCTCACTATTTTTCATGAGAGAGATACGTCATGTAGATCCTAACTGAAATCTCTTCAGTGAACTTAAAAACTGGTCAACAGCTGATTATGTTTGCCCACTGCACTTCATGAAGACTTTTACTGTCACTGTTCTTTGGTCACAAAGTGAAAAAGCTTATGAGTAAGCTTATTTGTCTTCAGTGTTTGATGACTCACACTGTTTCTCCTGCATTGAATCATAAGAAGCTTTTTAATTTTGTCTCCTTGCCCCTGTCATACGATTAAATATATCTCTGCAAGAAAATTTAACTTCTCCCTTAAAATTGCTTCACTTAGATAATTCTGCTTGAGACAATACATCTGAATTTTAGTCTTTTTGAATGAATAAAACTACGCTTCAGCTTTATTGCTATCTGTCTGAAAATTGTTTATAGCATGATAAAAGAATGAAAGAAAATGAAAAGTTAGTCCAGGAAATTATGGACTAACTCTTCAAATTTTGATAGAATATTAGTAGAACAAGATATTGATCAATCTATCAATAATAAGTTATATTTAAATAAATCCAGAAGTAAACATCTAAAATAAAATCAATTATGTTTTTCTCTTTTAGGGAGAAAGTGAGAAACTAATATCAGCAATAGAATTTATACAACTTGAGTTTGATAAGGTTTTCAACATATTTTACATGGCAACATCATGAATAAAGTTGGGGAGCAGGAGCTTTAAGAAATCCTAAAATAGCTGAAGAAATGAACAAAAAAAGAAAAGAAAAATAATAAAATGACAGGTAAAAACCCCAGTACTGCAAGTCTAATTAGAATTCTTTAAAAGTTTTTCAAGCTGGATAGGAAGCAAGTTTGTTTCGGACTTCATTCTGGTCCATATTCTTTCAATAAACAGCTTTGCTCTTGTTAGAGCGAAAATATTTATAGACAATATCAATCTACGAGGAGCTGCAAGCATAGTTAAAATGGTCAAAAGGCAAGAAACACAATTCACTCCATTAAAACTACATGTGAATTGCTGTGCTAAGAAAAAGCATACCAAAGTGAAATTGATCTGACTAAGCAGCTTTATATAACCCGTATAAGATGCATTTAAAAATGGAGGATTGGGGTTTTCAATAGGTTAAGAATAAAATGTGGCTATACTACATGATAGTGCAATAAATTAATAAGAGATCAAATATTACTTGGGATACATACACAATCATTTTGTATAAAAGTGAAAGAAGGCAATTATTTATTTTATTGTGTTCTGTTCTGATATGTGTTTGGGAAAGCACACTTCAAAATTAGTGTAGAGAATTTTGAAACCATAAGACAAAGAGTGTATTTGACAAAAAAAAAAAAAAGAAAGCAGAAAGAAAAACCAAAATAAATTTATACATATTAGCTAAAAGGAAGGTATTTTCATTTAAAGAAGTAATCTTTTAGTTTATTTATTTAGTTTATATACCCTATTTTTCTTTTTTCCTACTCTTTTTTTTCTTTTTTTTTAATCTTGGAGTCTGTTGTTGTTTACAAGGTATCTGAAAAGTAGTCCTTAAGTAGTTCAAGAAGCAAATTGAAATTTATCCTTCAAAAAATATTTTTGAGATCAGGTTAGACACAACAGTCAGGAAGTGTTTAGGGATCTTTAAAGAAAAAGTATGTTTCTCTGATTCTCCTTGACCTTACGACTAGACTGTTAAGCTCTTTATTGTAAGGCTTTATATTCTGTCCAGTAAAGGACGTTTCTAAAGTCTCTAAACACAGTGATAGGGTTACAGCCTTGTGGACTGAATATTTGATCACTGCGATACAGCTACTAAAAATTTTTTGGAATGACAGATCCCATTTGTGTGAACAAAGATGTAACTTTTTGTATTGATGCTGGAGTGACTCATTTAAACTGAGAAATCAAGGAAAGACTGGCACAGACTTTGAGTTTAGTTTTATTTTATAAGAGAACTAAATCACATAAATGATAATATGAGAATGGATAAAGTAATACTAACAGCAGAATTAATTAAAAATAAATTTAAAAATAGATTTACATTCTCTTTTTTTTTTGGTTATTTATCACTGGAAGCGAAAGTTTAATCATTGGATGGGTTTCATTTAGTCTTGGTTAGATATATGTTAAATGAAAAGTGCATTACTGATGTAAGAGACTCTGAAGGAGTAAAAGCATCTATAGCTTGCATATAGTGCAACATATTCCCATCAAATCACTTTGCAGAAGAATGTTAAAACAGAGTCTACTGAGGCTGAGCTTTTTAGTGACTTGGTGTGATGGGGATAAATAGTAACATTGACATGAATACTTTTATGAAAAAATTTAATTCTCAGAATGTTAATTAGACAACACAAATAACAAAAATGGCCTGTCACGTATGTCACAGTAAAAAAAGTCTTCATCAAATAGTTACTGAAACATTAAGAGGTGATGCTATTTTTGACATGTTTTGGGTTTATTTTTCTAATGTTGACATTAGAGAAGGACCATAACAACCCAGTCTTGGACTGTGTATTGAAGTTTGATTAAATTAAATGGGGGGAAAAATAAAAAAGCAGCTCTGGAATTAATACTTTGGACTCAAGTAAGGGACAAATTTGATACACCAAGAAAAAAAAAGTTAAACTCAAAGACTTAAATGTGACCTATTAATGCAAAATTACTTCAAGGTGTGAGTCATTTGTACCCAGAAGGCATTGTCTTAAATTTTTGGAATATTCTGGTCTGTAGATTGATGATACAAGGTCAAAAATAACCATTAGTATATGCTAATAAATGATATTGAAGAATGTGATAAGAGAATGAAGTAGGACAGATATAGGATTATGCATTTGGGACAGTATTCAAAATATTATTTTCTTACCTTTCCAAAACTGGGACTGAGATAGGAATGTAACTTTCTTTTTAAATGAAAGAAAACTTTTATTTTAAACTGAAAAATAGTGTAATCAAATATAAGCTGCATATTAAGAAATAAAGACACGAAATTATAAAAATGTTTGTCAACATCAAATTCCAGAATGGTGATGCCAACTTAAGAGAAGCAAAAACAATCCTTAGTCGTGTTTTAAGTGGACTTCCATGAATTCCAAAATGGTGATGCCAACTTAAGAGAAGCAAAAGCAATCCTTAGTTGTGTTTTAAGTGGACTTCCATGAAATTGTAGAAAGGTTTATATGATTTACTGGAGTTTGAGAATTTTATTGAATATCAGTGCAAATATCTGTTCATGGAGAAGGTGAAAGAACCCAAACCAGAATAAAAATATTCATTCCTTTGCACAGATCAGTTTAGATATTTAAATTATTAACTTCCATTAAAAATCAAGTTAGCATAACTTGCTCATGAAGAGAGGAAAGAAAAAAAGTTGACTGTAGAAAGGCTTATAGGAGAGGTATTTTTGTTTCCCCTCAAACTAACAGAAATCTCAAGTAAGAGCATTGCAGAGCAAAAACCTCAGAATACTAACTTGCTTTGTAAATTGGCAATGCTATCAACAGAGAGAAAACTGCTATTTTTATCACAGAGGAAGTATTTTACAGAAGTGTTATATAGAGAACATTAGCTAAGAAAAAATGTTAAAACTCAGAGCATAGTTTTTAGCAGCCAAATTAGAGTAACACCTCCACCTTGCAATTATGCTTTACACACACTGTATTTCCATACATGTTTGGAAGAAAAACCTAGCAACCTTGACAATGGTTTTCTACTAAATGTTTAAGAAACAATGATTTATGTTCCAGGAAAAAATTAACCACACACATTACAGTATAATGATTTTAAAGTGCAATGAAGATATCTACGTTTTAGTAAACACCAGATTCACGTAACTTGAAAATGCCTGATAATAAATCATATTGTCATGGTGTTTGTGCTTATGGAACAATACATGTGTATGGTGTGCATTCACTTTAACTCTTGCAAAACCTTTTTGGTCTTTATAAACAGTTTTTGAAGACTTCTAGTTGATAGAGTTTGTTTTCAATTTCCTAAGGTAGAGTTTTTTGTTTTGTTCTAAGGATTCATGAATAACTGAATTTCATGAATCTCCAGTATCAAAAATCTTGAATTGTCCATTACAATACTGAAGCATCACATTCCAATGTATATTTTGCATTCAGATGTCTTAGTGATAAACCTATACCAAACATTACTGTCTAGAAAATAAAATTCTTTGCTAATCACTAGGTGTTCTAAATATTTTGTCAAATTTTCTTGTTCTGCCTTTAAAAATACTTTTTCTTCTATCTGTAATAATAAATAAAAAACGTAGGTACCTTATGAAACCCTTCCAGAGAAGAACTGTTTTCTGGGAGGTATCAGTATCACATACATGWCAGAGTGAGTATTGTACCATGTGTTTACACACTTGCATGAAGAGTTTATGTCTTAACAATTTTTGCTACCTTTTAAAAGCAGTCTCTTCTTTTTTTCTTTTTCTTTAAACAGATTTATTTAAAAATAATTCATGTTTTCTTGCTCCTTCCTGCATTTTTTAGTTGCTTTACTAATGACGTGTTAACTAGATTTCTCCCATTCATGTCCTGTCCCCCCGAAAAGGTCTTTTTCCTCCTTCTTACCAGCCTCCTGATAGCTTCGAGGCTACAGGGATTACTATTTTGTAAGAACATGTCTCATTTGATTCATGTGTTTCTAGGTAAAAAATTTAATATTGAACATGAATTGTTTTGTAGAAAGCTTAAAGAGACAATTATCTAGAAAACATTTTGCTGATGATAGGCAACATGTGAAATGGAAGGTTACCAGAAGACACATACTGGGTATAATCACATTAATTTGTAGACTTCATGTATCTTCCAAACTTGTGTTCACATTAGCATATGAAAATGGTACTACCGTGCAAAACTTCAAACTGATTGTATAGTTACGCTCTTTTAAGACCATTTCCAAATATTGTTTGTACAGGGTTTTTTATGACTCGAAAATATTCAAGAAATAATGGCCAATTCAAATACAAATTCACTACCTATGAATTTCTATGTTTTCATGCTTTGAGGCATTTTTGTGTGTTGTAAAGAATATGTATTTTCCAAAACATCTTTAATTGTTTTCTCAATGGAAAGAGGAGTTAGTTTATAGTCCATTTGGCAATACAGAGAAATTTTAGATTAGAAAATTGTATTGGTTTAAGTGTAGTTGACGCTTTAACAGTACCATTTTATATGCATTTTCGGATCTTGTGGTTTTTTAACTTGTTGTTGTAAACAATTGGTCTATGTAACAGCAAATTGTGGACAATCATGGATATTACTACATCATGCTTTGTATTTATGCACACCAGTGTAAGTAGCCAATAATATCTGTGGGGCAATTCAGCCCCAGATTGAGACATTCAGGTTGTCTGTAACATCTGTCTGTTATTTAGATGTGTTCATACGTGTTCTATGTGGTCTATGCTGTGCAGTCACTGGATTTGAGAGAACTGTTCAGCTCATCCTGAAATACATGTGCATGAGTGGTGAGTTTTACACTTCTTTCAGGCATCACTGGGTTCTCTGTATTTGTTCATAAATTGCCATCTTGTACCGTTTGATTTGCCCTGTGTTTTCCTACTCAGTCCTCAGTTGCTGCAGACAATTAAACTTAGGTGGCTGAATTTGAAATTGATTTCTTAGACAGATATTTTGGCTCAGCTTTGGGCTTAGATCATAATATGTAGATACAATTTTTTTCATGGAAGTTGACAAAGATAAAGTGTTGTTATCTTCAGCTTTTTCAAAAAGAAAGTACGGTATTTCAAACATCTTTTCATTCCAATGGTGATTTCTAGCTTTACTTCAAGATTTTTTCTAAAACAATTCATAATTTGGGGACTTAAAAACAATTCTTAAGTGTAAAATATGCTCTCCAGGTCAAATAAATATGGATTTATAAAAAGCACGTGATCATATTGGGATAAAGACAGAAAGTGAAAATAAAATTTCCAGAAAAATAAAATCAGCTGCAACTACTTAGAGGTTTGGATGACAATGTTTCTTGTGCTTTTCCTACTGTTGGATGGCCRGATTATCTCATCTTTAAGCAGCATAATGACTGCAAAGTTCAAGAGAGATTCCAGATGCACAGCTTCTCTTTTTTTCCTCTCTTTTCTCTTCATTTTTATGGGGTTAACATACTAGTTTCAGCTTTTTGTGTCCCACGCTGGATTTTTTTTAGGTAAAATTCAATGAAAATATGCTCTTTTTCCAGCCCTTCCCACAAAACTGTGAGAATTGCCTGCAAACTCTCCATCTGATTTGAACTTACAAGCAGCATAATAAAAATCAAACCTCCCTAAAGACTGGTGTCCTCTTCTGTTCCTAAGCTACTGACACTGACTAAAATTTTTCAGGTCTCTTGAAAGACATGCAAAATTTCTCCTATCTGCAAGAAAGATTTGGAATGTCATCAGGGTTCAAACTCCACTTACACACAGAATGATTTGGATCTTAACAATAAAAAAAATACTATTTTAAATTTTTTAACAGCACATTAATTAAAAAAAAATAAATTCCTGGAGGCATCCCTTCTTGCACTTATTTTCATTGCTTGAGTTATATTTGTTAAAAAACCTCAGTCTGAGTAATCTAATTCCTTTAAGAAAAGTCATATACATGTTGGCACATTTATAATTGCTATTTCAAGTATGTAAATCACTGAAGTTGTAGAGTCACAAACAAACTTTATGTTCTGTAAAAATTTGAGTTTATGAGGTTGAATTCTACATTAAAAAAGAAAAATAGTCAACATTTTCATTGCTCGATGTTGTTTTGAAAAAAGACAACTTTGTGATAGTCTTGTGAGAAATAAAAATCCAAGGACATCTTAAATTAGTCAAACTCTTGGACAATTACATAAAGAAAAAAATAAGACAGGAACATTAGTGCCGTAGTTTTTCAGCATAAAATAATGTAAGAGCCTTTATAGCTTTTCAACTCTATTCTTAAAACTTCATATTTTACCTTACACAACATTAACCTAATTAGTGATGGTGGTATATCTACTCATGTAATATCCTTAAGCTTATATGAGCAGTTCATACATTAGTGAAAGGAAATCTACTAACACAATGAAATAATGATAATTATTATAACTATTACYAATAATAATACCAATAAAGGAAGAAAGAAGGGGAAGTAAAGAAGAAAATAAGACAAGAGTTGTGTAATTGATTTGTTATTTAGATACTAGGAAAAATCTATACAACTGTGTCCTAAAATATGACACAGACTTTCATCTTTTGATACAGTGATACCCATAAGCATTTAGGTTTGTGCCTAATTGTGCATGCAGTTTACAAGGTACTTTAGCTATGAAAAAGTAGTATTTCCAAGCAAGCATTCTTTGTGTGACTTTGTAAAATAAATCATGTCAAAATGTTACAGTTCTGTTTTCTCAGGCCATATTATACATCTTTTTCTATTATATCTACATGAGGTATGTTAATGTTGGTTATTCTGACTTACTAGAGCTCTACATTTAGCAAGGAAACCATATGGCTTGTTGTTGCCAACTGATTGTAGGCTTACAATAATGCTTTCATAAAGGATTTTAATGTTTGAAAAAACAGCTTTCCTCTATTGTTTAAGTTGCTATCATCTGTGCTTAATTGAACTATCGCATTAATACCTATTGAGCTACCTGTTACGTGAAATTTGAGGTTTACAACTGATATTCAGAATTAATTTTATGGTTGATTTTTGGGGAATGTGATCAATTTGTTTATCAAGGGAATATAATCATGTATTGTCAGCTGAACTGTCTTCAGTTTGTAATTTAGAGTAAATGTGATGCTTGGGGTTTCACTACTGTGCGTTCCTTCTCTTCAAGGGCATGAAGGTAAATGAAAAAAAACTAGCAAAATAAATTTCTCATATCTTTTAATTCGGAGTACCTGTTAGCTTTTGGCCTTAAAGAAATAAACTACTATGTTATCTGAGATAAGGGAACTTCAGAAACACAATGTATACCACCATGTTGAGGCTTGTGACCCTGGAATATTTCTCCGGCCCAAAAATTCACCATCTAAAAATCCTACATGAATGAAGGTAGTATGACACACTTGTCCCCTTCTCTGCAATTACTGCACAGGCTGAATGTCTGATGAAGGTTGTCATAGATTCATTATTCTTTCTTATATGCACAAAATCCAACATTACTGACAGAAATGGCATTATGACTTATATCACCGATAGGCATATTGTCACTACATTCTGGTTTGTTCCTTTTTTTTTTTCCTTGGTGGTTGTACTAGTCTTCCATGACAATAATTATGAATTCCAGTATAGTTGCAATGAATAGTTTTGTACCTTAAGAGCTTCATATAGTCTAAATTACTTTTTCCCCCTACAGCTTTCTCATTGTCTTAAATCAGTTTTATGGAAAGCACTTCAGAGAAAAACAGTGCATCTGTTCTGGAATTTAATCCCAAGCCAGTTTGAAGGCAATGATAAAAATGTTTCTTAGACACAGATCAAATAAAAAGAACCACGTGCCTTATGGCATCTTTCTGGGTCACTTCTCTTTTTTTAAAATTTCCTAAACAAAGAAACAAATTGGTATTCCTCCTCTCTGAATTATCAATACAAATTAAAAATACAAATTAAATCTTCAGACTCTCACCACAAATCAACATACATTTCATACTGAACAATCATATCCCATATTTTGATTTCAAGATGATTGGTAGCCTGAATTATGTTTTATTTCTCTCATGGATGGAATTAGACTGAGTTGTATATGGAAAAAAAAAAGCATAAAACTAATAAATAGCCAAAATTCACATTGATATTTCCATTTTAAAGACTGTTTATTGTTTTCTTCAACATGTCATTAGACTAATTGGAAATTGTACCTACCTATGAATGTTCCTGTGCTGATTTTGGGAGTAGAGTTAATTTTCTTCACAGTAGCTAGTATGGGGCTATATGTGGAATGTGTGCTGGAAACAGAATTGATAATACAGAGATATTTTTGTTACTGCTGAGAAATGCTTGTACTGCTTCAAGGCCTTTTCTGCTTCTTGTACTACCCCACCAGCTGGGAGGCAGGGGGTGTTCAAGAAAGTGAGAGGGACACAGGCAAGACAGTTGGAATATCCCAACTGACCCAAGAGATATTCCATGTCATATGGCGTCATGCTCAGCATATAAAGTGAGGCAAGAAGAAAGAATGGGGAATGTTCAGAATGATGGCAGTTGTCTTCACATGTCACCATTATGTATGAGGGAGCCCTGCTTTCCTGGGAATTGCTGAACACCTGCCTGCCTGTGGGAGTCAGTGAATCTCCTTGCAATTCAGAACACACTTGCAGTCTTGCAGTTTCCTTCAAAAAGTCATAATTTTACTAGAGTTCCTGGCAATCTCATTGTCTAAGATATGTCTAAGAAGTCACTACTTATTTCTCCACAATTATCTTTCTTCTGCAAAATAATAAAACCTTGTTTCAATTTGACCATTTTTCCATTTCTCCTTTATTATGCTAAAGAACCTTTTTTTTTCTTGATGCTTTAGAGGTAATTTCCTAAACTTCATATTTAAATGAGAAAGATTTCATATTAAAGAACAAGAAAATATAACGAGAGCAGACGCAAGCCAAACTCCTGTGTCTTAAAAAAACAACCACCTGCATTTCCTTTATGCATTGGAATTTTCCTTTTGAAACTCCCTGTCTATGTCTTTCACCATCTCAGGAGTTCAGATAAGTTTTTTGACAGAAAGTGGTTTATGATGGTTCTGTTACATGTGGTTAATTTTCCTCTCTGTCCTCACCCATGGAGTAGGAATCACTGTTTMTTATGTGTCTTGAGAATGATTCTTGGGCTGTGAAGTTCCCAAAGCTGTTTGAATATTACCTAGGGGATTGCTATGTCTCACGGACTGAAGGTGTGCAAGGGAGCAAGACAGCAAATTCACTTCTTGTAGTCTGTCAATGCCCAAGCCCACATCTTGATCATGTGTAGTTTACTAACATAGATACAGCTACAGCTAACATAGATGCAGCTACAAGAAAAAGCTGCATATATCAGCTGTGTCCTAATTCGTTCTGATTAGGTTCAGATGCACTCAACTAATGGCTCATAATCTATATGTTACCTATGTAGCTGTTCATGTTCCATTTTGCACAGTGCACTCTATTCAAGGAACAGTTTGGGATGAAGCAGTGGTAAAGGAATATTCCTTTGTCTGTAGCAACACATTTCTTTCAGTCACTACTTTTATCAGATGTCTCTTAGCTGTGTCAGAACACAGAATGACTGCAGCGTAGCCAGTACGTGCAGTAAGAAGGGAACTTACCACTGAGGAAAAATATTCTTTATACGGAGTATCTATAAATATGGTATATTATTTTATGAATAGAATCCTAAAACTTACATTTCTCTGAAAGGGCTGTTATTTCTATGATATRTGATATGCAATGATTGAGACAGTTAGATAACATCTGAGTTTGTACTTCAGTTCATAATAATACATCAGTTCCTTTCTTCTTTCTTTCTCTTCTCTTTCACTCTTCTAGACCAAAAAAGACAGTCACAATAATCATACCAAGTCAACATTAATCAATCAGTGAGTATGGAACACATACAGTTGTTCAAAATAGTTGATTTAAATAAGGTCTTTAAGAAGAGCAATATTCATTAATATATTTTTCCTCTTTTTCTAAGTATGTGGTATTTCTACGGCACTGATTCAGTACTAAATACTATAAATTATTAAACTAGTTATATTGAAACTATGAGTTTAATTCTACTAAACATCATAATTCCTAGTTTTGTTCCCCAGAGGGGAATTTAAAATATATAATTTCACTCTTCAATTCACTATATAATTAATGAAGAGCGATAATCATCACATAGAAAATCCAAAAAGAGCTGAATGATGAAGAGGGAGCCATGATCTTCTGTCTAAAGGGAATGCTAAACAAATTAACCTTTCTGAACTATTTTTTTGTCCGAATGCCACTGCACTAACTTCCCACATCCAGTAGACTGGGCAGGTTTTAGCCAGCTGATCATGTCTAGATGCAATGAGTGTAAATCAAACTACATCCTCCCCTTTGAATTTCTTAAGCTAAAAGAAAACAAAAATCCCCTATAGTTAGGCTTACAAGTTAATCACAAACCATGAAAGTCTAGAATCCTCTCATTAGTCTAAATTATTTTTAATGTGCTATATACCAACTCTTATCTTTTTAACTCTACATTGGACTGTTTTCATTACCGGCATAAATACAGGGTGGATGATGACATCAATTTACACTTTCCCCTCACATGTAATCACAGCAAATGTTAACTGCAACCTAAATCAAATCCTGTTCATTCAAACACCTGTCTAAGCAATATGAAAGCAGTGATAGGAGTAGAAAAGCATTTTTGAATCTCATGGTGCCAACTCATAAAGATTTAATAATCATTTATGAAGCAGCATGGATTGAGAGATGAAAAGTTGATATTGTGGTATGGATTAAAATAGTGTCATTTTTATTAAAAAAAACATGACTTGCCTATGTTGACATTTGTACTCTACATGCAAAACTGTATCTACTGAGTTTGTTTTACACTAATCTTTGTACCACTTTATTCTGACAAATTTGATCACAGAATCACAGAATGGTTGGAGATGGAAAGCAAATCTGGAGGTAAAAATACTTTAATTGCCTGAAGTTTTCGTATACAATTTTAAAAAGTATCTATTTTTATATCACCATAAAGAGTAAAAGTAGGCACATTTAAGACATGGTTCGTTTTCTCTTGCTATAGAATTGATCCTTAAAAGTGTCTTAACCTTTATTATAAAGCAAATATTAGCTGACTAGCATTATTGTGGATATTGAATCAGTTTCAGACCTTTGAAATCAGTAAAATAAACTTGACCAAGGTGTTTGTCATTTTTAAAGTACATAGCAGAGCCCAGTTTTATGTCTGCAAATTAAAGTAATAATCTTTACAGATGTGATCTCTAACACTAAGCATAAATTCTATGACCCCAGCAAACTGTCTGGAAGTTTGGATTTTTTTCGGTCCATACCAAGGGATTTGTAATACACTAAATTGAACACCTTATGTAGATTCCATTTACTATTTTTCTGGGTTTGATTTTATGTTGTTTGGTGATTTGGTTTTTGGGTTTTTGTTTTTTTTTTTTTTAATGGAAGCTTATTTCTCATTTCAACTGCTGTATATCAGAGTCTTCATCTTGTTTGGCCATTCAGTCTCAAGASCAGAACCTCTGAAACAAGCAATTAACATGTACAGGACAACAAAAAGTGAGATCTTTTCTTGTTAGTCACACTATATCAACCCTAGTGAATTCCAAGTCTGATAGGATCAATAGATTTGTACAAAATATTATTACAGGTTGAATTTTTATCTTATACCTGAGACCAAAATCTTTGACCACCTACACTCATGGACAACCAATGTATCTATTGGGTAATACTCTCATTTGAGTCAGGGCCATATATTAATGAAATTCACTGCAACTGGAAAGTAGTACAAACTGTAAAATCTTTCTTTCAAATTCAGGTTATACCTAATTAAAACAATGCCAGCACATGACTATATTGAAAAAGGTAGACGAACCAACATTTCAGTCATATTATACCTATATTCCTCTTCTTTGTTTTGCATTATATTTTTGATTCATTCAAGTCATTGTTACACTTTTTAAAAGAAGCTTTAATTTTTATATTAACTACACTGGAGAGTTTTGACAAAAATTAACTTATGTATGTAATTGAAGACTTCTTTTCTTTTAAAATGAAATATAATTATTACTCAGGTGTGTTGCATCACTTTCAATGATAAAAGGAGAAAAATAAATACAGCCTGGATTAAAGAAGAAATAGGGAATGTAGTGTTTTGATTGATGGATTTTTTTTTAATTATAAAAGTCCTAGAGAAAGAACAAAAAAAGAAAGTGATTTAACCTAGGACCGTGTCTTYGATCATTTATGTGTGTAGCTTCAGGCTTTGTCAAAGCAGACACAGTAAGAAGTAATTCTAAAAATATTATTAGAGAAACTGTTCACTTATCAAAAGTATTAACAAAGATAAATGAAAATGTCTAAAAAGAGAGTTGTCAGTGGTATGACTTAAGCCAACTATAAGACTGTAGCATGATAACCAACAGAATTGTGATCCTAAGCTCATGCCTCATGGCATGCCTCATGGGATGCCTCTACTGAGAACTTTTAATGAGTCACTTTGAGCAGTCTGTTTTCATTTGCATCAGAAGTTTCCCAATTCTCTTGAAATATTCCCTTGTTGCTGTTTCACCCTCCATCCTATGCTACATTTGATTTAAATGAGCACATAGATCTACATCATATAACACAGTTCTGAATCCCCTGAAGGAAATAGCATTTCCAATCTTTGAGATTAGTGTCAAGTTTACAACTTTTAAAGGAAACTCATGCCAATGTAGTTATTAAATGTATTTTCCTAAGAAAACTCTAGTTTTAAAATATATGAATAATTGTTTGACTTGTCAAAACTACACTGAAATGTACTTGACTGTTGTATTATTCTAATGTAGGGGCTTTTTCTCAGTTTATTTCACTTCATTAAACTGAATATGGGAAAAAGACCTGAAACTTCTGAAAGAGAGATGTCTTCTTATATCTACTATACTATAGGATTGTGTATTGTGTATGATTGTGTACGGTGTTTGATAGGTAGATAGTAGACATGTAAAGAGGGATTCCTAAATTCAATCATTTGGGCTCGATGGAGCCCAAACTCACATTTATTGTTTAGAGTTAATGCAAGAACACTGAATCCCCCTCCTACTGAATTATTGTAAAAAATCAGGTAAACCAAGGAGCAATGTAACCGCGCATTTCAGTAAGCAACACTCACTGTAGGAGTTCTGGCCTCTAGTCACTGCTCTAAGAGTGACTAGGTGTGAAGGTATTTTACATCAAATTTCAACAGAGTGGAGCACAGAACTCCCCCTAAGGAACCACCCTACTACCAGATCTACAGCATCATGTCTTTTGTTTACTCTATCTTCTACAAGCAATGTTCAATTATTTCCTGCAAATTGTTAAAGCTTCAACAGCACCCGCTGTAGAACAGTCTGTAATTTTACTCAAGAAAACAACTTGCTTTTGCTTATTGGATTTGTGTGTCTAGCAAATTCCCCTGGGGAACTTTATGACATCCTTGGTTGATTTCATACAAGAAAGATAGTTGCTCTACATTCTACATAAGAAATGTAGGATGTTTTTAACCCTTGAAAATAAGTATGGTGCTGAGTTTCCAGAGGTAGTGGAAATATAAAAATAGCAAACTCACATAGGGTGACAAGGGAAAATTTCCAATTTTTTAGCAGTATTTAGAAAGTTATATATATAACATTAGTGCTATTAGGTAACTTAAATGGATAATACGCAAAAAGTTTTTGTATTCATAATGAATAAGGTTTGATATGATAGCGAGCAGTGGCAACAAAACCAAAACCAAAAAAACAAGCAAGATAGAAAACCAAAAGTAGGGGCTTAAGGATACGGCTTTTCTGTATTCGTTCCAATCAATACTGAGGAACTGCATGAGAGTTACTCGCAGGATGTTTGAATTTGAAAAATCAAAAAGACTATAAAAAAGGCTTCACTAGAAATAAATGCTCCTCTTTAAATCATCTGAGTGAGGAAAATATGAATCTGTGCTGTTTGAATGAGGTGTAGACAGATGGAAGAAATCAAAAACACAGGGCAAAGCATTTTTTCCGCCTGCTGCCATGAGGTAAATGCTGGAGCTGACCTCGGTGCTGAGCAAAGTTCTCTTCATGGAGTTAGCAATGCTCCACAGAGTGAAGGAAATTCTCCTAATTGTGTCAATCTGGAAAAAAATTGGAATCAACTCTTCTCAAACAATTTCAAGAACCCCCAAAAATGTGTGCCTAGCCTTTCCCTAGCTTTATATCATAGTGATTTTTTGTAAGGAAAGGAAAGGAAAAAAAGAAGAAACGGCTTGTCATTCAAAATATAACCCTCAGATTCTTCTGAGTAAGAGACCAACCCGGCTAAAATGCAAGTTCTTTATTATTTTCAATCTCGAAGGGAAAATACACAGCAGCTGTAACACTCACATCTTGAAAACATGAAGAGACAAAATAAAGAGGTGAGGGGACATATAAGATATAATTATCAAGGGACTAAGAACAGAATTTTTTTTCTAGATGCACATTAGCCATAATGCATATATATAAAAAAAAAAAGTTAGCTTCCTACTTCACAGAAAGATGAAGGAAAAAAGCTAAGTGTGAAGAATTTCATACTTTTTTTCATTAGACTACAGAAAATTACTTTCAGCTTTTATTTCACTTAGAGTTTTCAAGTTTTGTGAAAATTCATTCTTGGCCCATAGTTCTTACGTGCACAGGAATCTGTCAGGGGTGAGGAGTGGGGAGGAGAGGGAATCAAAACCCAACAGCAGTGTGAATAAACCTACTCACAACATTGACACAATAATTCTTCAATATCCCACATTGTTTCAAAGATTAGCAGCATGACCTGCAATAAACCAGGGAGTAGTCAGATAATTTTATTTCAGACAGATTCATTAAAGACTGAATGTCCTTACTGAGCCAACAAACTCAATACAGTCACTTAAATGGTTATCGTGTATTTCCTCTTCAAGATCTATCTTTAACTTATATTTTCCTAAAACACAGTTTTTAAATGAGTTATGTGACTTGATAAGCCATGCTCTACCAAGTTTGTAAAACAGCTAGGTCATCAATGCATTGAAAACTGAGAACTTACCTGAACATTTGCTGAAAGGAAGAGCCAAATGGAGGTAAACACAAGATATTGAAAGCTAAAGACTTTCATTCAACTTTCTCCTCACTTTTTCTCAATTTTTCAGTCATTTACTGTCTTATGCTATCTGGCACCTTCATTGTTAACAATATCTTAGCATACATCCATATTCTTTGAAACAAGAAGTCATCCAAGTACTCAGAAAAAGACCCTCTGTGTGCTTGTGTCATCTCAGCAGTGAGGGACCACTGTCATTGAGGCAATCTCAAACTTAAATGAATGCATTACCAAAAAATTCAAGAGATCTCCTTGTAGAACTCCATCTTCTCATTTTTAATTTCAATTTCTCTACTGGCTAATAGAGATTTCCTTTTTGTTACTTTAAATAGCAATTTTTAAAAAAATGCATGCAAAAAGTGGCCAGATTCATTTCTGTCTACTAGATAGAAAGGAAGCAAGACTTGCAGATTCTCTGTGAACTGAAGTAAGATTATTGGTATCCATTAAAAATGCACTCACTTAAAATTCTAAATGCATAGCCTATGAAATTGTATGGACAGATAAATACTCTGAAATTTTCTATTTATCATCAAATCAGAGCAAGCACAAGAGTTATCCGTGTTTACTGAGAATGAGCCAGTATTAGTTCCTGCGCTGAAAAACATAACCTTTGACTGAGGTAATTTTAGCACTTAACAAGAAGTAGTTTTATACTACAGCTCCCTTCTGCAGTCAGCTTGCTTTAAAGAAAATAAAAGTAAATCTTTAAAGGAGATTTGCCTCAATATCTGATACATGGGAAACAACAATATTTTTCTTTTATCTTCTCATATTTATTTGGATTATTATTAACCAATATGGTCTATTTATATGAAATATATACATATATTTTATCCATTCATATAAAACAATAGAATCTTGTTTATATATGCAATATATGTGCAGAAAATACTCTAGAACTAAATCACATGGAATTAAACTTTTTTTTCCACTAACTTTTTTTTTTTTTTTAACAAGAGAAATTGAAAGCCTCAAAGGTTAATTTCTAAGGGAAAAAGTCAGTGATTAGGATTGGGGCAATCTATGCTGTATTCCATTTAGAGAAGAGCACAAAAACATTTTACTTTCCTCATTGTTATGCACAAATAATAAACAGATTTTCACAAAAATCCTGAGCAAAGATCCTATCTTAGTGTCAGGAGACTACTGTGTCATATTGTTTTTTACCCACAGACTGAGCTGTCCCCTGAAGCATTACAAAGAACTTCATGTTTGTGGTTTAGTTCACACTTTTAAATACATCCCTTTTTTTTTATTTACTGTAGAAAGGAGCTTCAGCTGTGAATCAGTCTCTCCTTAACACTACATAAGTTACTTATTACTTCAATTTATATAGCAAAATTCATTAAAATTACTTTATGTAGGATCCAGCAATTCTAGTCTGCAACATAACTTCACATTGTCTTTAAGAATATTTTTCTGAGTACATTCAAGATAGATAAGAAGAAAAAAAAATTGCCTTAAAATCTGTGACTGGTCTGTGTGTCCTGTGCACACACACTTACTTTTTATTTCTTTACTTCAGAACTATCTAGTCATGTGCTGTGCTACACAAAATTGGCATATACTGTTGTATTTCTTGCAAAATAAAACACTAAACACATATAATTTAGAAGTTTCTTTAATGTGTTGAAATCTGAAGACATACTCAGAGAAATTGAAAATAATAGCTTTTTATAAGTGATAATTAAGGAAAAATCTAATGTCCTTTAGATATATTGAAGATAAAGTACATCACAGATCATGTGAATATCCCTTTCTGCTACAAACAGCACTTGAAATGAATGTTCCTGACACTTTAGTTTTTCTCAAGCTAAACAATTGTGTTAATTGATAGCAAGTATGCCTCTCATGATGTGTTCTTTACATAAATTACATTTTTTGCATTCCCCTTTCTGGGATATCTTTCTAGCTGAGTTTGTTGTAAACTCTGCTCATGGGAAACATTAAGCAAGAGGATTTTATTTTCCTCTTGGAAAGTATGTTATTGTCACAGATATAATCTTAGAAGAACCCTTGTAAACGGTTTGGGCATAAAATTTATTTTGTGTTCTTAAAAGTGCAATAGTTTCCTTATAGTTATTATTTATACCCCATAGACTCTTATCTTCCACAATTAGAATAACTAAATTTGAGTATGTGTTCTGGTTTTCTGCAAGAATATAAACTTCATTATTTGATTTTTTAACTGTATTTTTGAAACCCACTCAGAAGAACACAGGATTCCACAAAGGGTAGATCTTAGAAGCAGAGTTTGTCAAATAAACGAAATGAATCTATGAAATCCAAATAATAAATCAATGAAAGTGAGGCAATTAAAAAATATAAAACAAAAAGTTATTTATGGTAACAAAAAATGGTTAAATTAAATTTTATTCTCTAATTAAATACTGTTCCAATCAGTTGTCTTGACAACATACTTTAAAAACTACAAAGTGGAAGCTATGATATTGGGAAGTCTGTAAGCAGTAAACCAGTCGAGGACAGAGAAGAATGCTCAGTATTTCTCTCTTGCCATTGCTACTCATTTTTCTGTGGAGTGTAACCCCAAAACTTTCATCATGGTGCATCCCAGGGGATGTCAGTCAGAAGTACAAGACCAAAGTTATATCTTGAGGAGTGTCTAGTGAAAATCTCTACCTCATTGCTGTTTCCCATGTTGCTGCTGCCTGCTAGCTAAGGCAACTATTTTAAATAATGTAGATCAAAACTTTTGAAAACTGTTTAAAAGTCCATTATCAAGATTAAATTAAACTGTTTCAAACACATGAGATTAATTATGTATAAAAGAAAGCGTATTCACTAGAGCAATTTACTGAATAAAAAAAGGTATAATGCCATATTTTGAAAAGTAGAAATACGGAGTTCTGCTGGGAACTTAACACAGTAGAGAAGAGGCAGTCTAGGAGGTTCTTAGAGTGTGTGGAGGACAACTTTTTGTCACAGCTGGTGAGTGAGCCCACCAGGAGAGGGACTATTCTAGATCTGCTGTTTGCAAATAGAGATGGGCTGATGGGAGATGTGGTGGTTGGAGGCCCCCTGGGGCATAGTGATCATGAAATTGTAGAGTTTTCAATATTTGGTGGAATAAAGAGAGGCATCAATAAAACTTTCACCCTGCACTTCCAGAGGCCAGACTTTTGTCTATTCAGAAAACTTATTCGGAGAGTTCCTTGGGAAGCAGTCCTTAAAACCAAAGGAGTTCAGGGAGGGTGGGCGTGCTTCAAAACAGAGATCTCGAGGGCATAGGAACAGACTGTCCCCGTGTGCTGAAAGATGAGTCAACAAGGTAAATGTCCAGCCTGGATGAGCAAGGAGCTTATGAAGGAAGTAAGGAATAAAAAGAGGATGTATCATCTTTGGAAGGAGGGTCAGGTATCTCAGGGAATATTTAAGGGGGTTGTTAGGGCATGTAGGAAAAAAGTTAGACAGGCCAAAGCTCAGTTAGAACTTAATTTGGCAACTTTTGTGAAGGATAATAAAAAATGTTTTTACAAATATATTAATGGTAAAAGGAAGGGTAAGAACAACCTTGGTTCTCTACTGGATGTGGGAGGGAATTTAGTGACTGTGGATGGGGAGAAGGCAGAGGTATTTAATTCCTCCTTTGCCTCGGTCTTTATCGGAAAAACAGTTTGTCCTCAGGACAACTGTCCTCCTGGGCTGGTAGATGGTGCTGGGGAGCAGGATGGTCCCCCTGTTACCCAGGAGGAAGCAGTCAGAGAACTGCTGAGCCACTTGGATGTTCAAAAATCTGTGGGACCAGATGGGATCCATCCCAGGGTGATGAGGGAGCTGGCAGATGAACTTGTGAAGCCGCTCTCCATCGTTTACCAACAGTCCTGGCTCACTGGTGAGGTTCCAGAAGACTGGAAGCTGGCCGATGTGACACCTATTTACAAGAAGGGTAAGAAGGAGGATCCTGGAAATTATAGGCCAGTCAGTCTAACCTCAGTACCCAGTAAGGTAATAGAACAATTTATTTTGAGTGCCATCACACAGCACCTACAGGATGGCCGGGGAATCAGACCCAGCCAGCATGGGTTTAGGAGGGGTAGGTCGTGTTTGACCAACCTGATCTCCTTTTATGACCAGGTGACCCACCTGGTGGATGCGGGAAAGGCTGTGGATGTTATCTATTTGGACTTCAGCAAGGCCTTTGACACTCTTTCCCACAGTAAACTCCTGGATAAGCTGGCAGCCCACGGCTTGGACAGGTGCACTCTCTGCTGGGTTAAGAGCTGGCTGGATGGCCGGGCCCAGAGAGTGGTGGTGAACGGTGCTGCATCCAGCTGGCGGCCAGTCACTAGTGGTGTCCCTCAGGGAYCTGTGCTGGGACCAGTTCTGTTTAATATTTTTACTGACGATATGGACGAGGGTGTTGAGTCTACTATTAGTAAATTTGCAGATGACACTAACCTTGGAGCGTGTGTCGACCTGTTGGAAGGTAGGAGGGCTCTGCAAAGAGACCTCAAATGGTGGGGTAGATGGGCAGAGTCCAATAAAATGAAATTTAACAAGTCCAAGTGCCGAGTCCTGCATTTTGGCCACAATAATCCACTGCAACACTATAAGCTGGGGATGGTGTGGCTGGACAGTGCCCAGGCAGAAAGGGACCTGGGGGTACTGGCTGACAGCCGACTGAACGTGAGCCAGCAGTGTGCCCTCATGGCCAAGAAGGCCAGTGGCATCCTGGCCTGTATCAGGAACAGTGTGTCCAGCAGGACCAGGGTAGTGATTCTTCCCATGTAGTCGGCACTGGTGAGGCCACACCTGGAGTACTGTGTCCAGTTCTGAGCCCCTCAGTTCAGGAAGGACCTTGAGATGCTCAAACGCATCCAAAGGAGGGCGACAAGGCTGGTGAGGGGCTTGGAACACAAGCCTTATGAGGAACAACTGAGGGAGCGGGGATTGTTTAGCCTGGAGAAAAGAAGACTCAGAGGTGACCTTATCACTCTCTACAACTGCCTGAAAGGTGGTTGTAGTCAGTTGGGGGTTGGTCTCTTTTTCCAGGCAACAACTGACAGAACAAGAGGACACAGTCTCAAGCTGCGCCAAGGGGAATTTAGGTTGGATGTTAGGAAAAAGTTTTTTATTGAAAGAGTGATAAAGTTCTGGAATCGTCTGTCTGGGGAGGTGGTGAAATCACCATCCCTGGATTGGATGTGGCACTCAGTGCCATGGTTTAGTTGAGGTGGTGTTAAGGCATGGGTTGGACTCAGGGATCTTGAAGGTATCTTCCAGCCTGGTGATTCTGTGTGTGATTCTGTGTGAGTACAATAAAAATGTGTTTACAGAGTGGCTTTCCAGGAATTGTGTTTAATCAAGAATTTCAAGAGTTTGGAAGTTGGTGTCATTCTTATTCAGAATCCAATGAAATATTTCTGAAGACTAAGAGAAATAAATGAAAAATGTGAAAGGAAAAAACACCCTCTAAATAATTTACATTTTAGGTATTTGATTTAGTTCAACCCAATTTTGTCTGAAGGCTTTAAGTCTTCCATAAAACTAATGACTATTCTAAATCACTGTTAGGCAGTTATTGTCTCCTATAATGATGTGTCTTATAGAAGTAAAAAATAGCTACTGTGTACATCACTAGGGCAGAGAAGCTACTAGATGCCTACAGGAGTGGCATAGTCTGGGAGCATTTCTCAGGTCCAGAAAGAACTTCCAGTCACCTCTCAACTTCATGCCCAACTGCTCAGTTTCTGAAGGAAAACAAATGAAACATCGCTGATGTATGATCTGAAAGTGAGGACCAGATTCCCCTTGGTTCAAATTTTAGACAGTAAAAGACAGGCCAAGACACTGTGAAGAGTGCCTCTGTCTCATTTATAAGTGAACAGTGATGCTATTGCCTAGTATTTACTCCAGTGTCTCAAGACAGATTCCAAAATATAAGTCCTGTTTCTTCAGGACTTGTCCTTTCTTGAGTCACATTTGTTCTAGGCACATTGCTGTGTTGACATCAAGAGAACAGACAGAATTATAAATCAAAAAGTGACATTATGAATTACTCACTGTAAAACTTCATAAAACTTATGTAAGGTTCAGGATTCTGAAAACAACGTATGAGTACCATTATTACAAGATTTGAAAATATGTTAAAGATGCAGTAAAGAATGAAGGACAATCATAATATTRTAATGCAAAATACTACTCAAAAATACATTTTTATAACACTTTTTTTTGTTTGTTTTGCTATGGTTTTATGAAWGAATGTGACAAGATTAGGGAGGCTGTTAATTGTATGGTTGGCTTTTATTTTTCTTGTAAAGAAAGGGAAGGCAATAAATAAAACCTTTAAATTATCTCAGATATAATGCTCTGATAATTGAAAAAAAGTGAAAATTATGAGGTGTGGCAGAACTACTGCTGCTTATGTGCAAATGTCAGATCCAGAACAAGATTTTATACTCCTTATTCCTGAATTTTAAGCATCTGGTTTTGAATAGTGCACACGTTCCAAAAGTCGTCAGCAGTATGTGGCTAAGAGATGTTTACATTTTGCCCAAAGGTGTCTGTGGCTCAGAAACACTTTTCTGGTGCGGTTCCAATGTCAACTGCTGGGACAAAAGCAAACTCATTCCTGTGAAGCCAAAACCATGAGACCAGTAGGGGATATGAAGAGCAAAATGAATAGTCAGGAGTTTCCAGGTGTGTCATAAAACTATGCACAAATCCCTGATTCTGGAAATTAGTGTATCATGAAGAAAAAACAGTTTCAGGGAATCTTGCCATATGCTTTCATTCAAATCAAAGTGCTTATAAAAATTAAGTTTGCTCTGTGTAAAACACGATTAGTTACATACTTATAACTCACTAGGGTGTATTTTTTTTCAGAAAAGCTTCAACATTGATACAATGCTGCAGAATACATTAAGTACTTTGAGTTACTGTAGTCTAACAGCTTTCAGTTATTTGTCAAATGCTCTTTCTAATTCTTTTTTTTTAGGGGACAGAGAATGACCCTGAAAATGTATATTTAGTATCCCTACTATCTATCTGTATCAAATGAATCAGTTAGGCTGTGGAGGCTGTTATATTTTCTCTGACCTAAAAAAGTGGCTGTAGATCCATTAAAACCTCCTCTGCTGTTTTCCTATCTAAATTGAATTTCTGAAACTGCACATGATGAGGAAGAAAATGAACAAGGAAACAACGATAAAGTTGTCTTACCACAAACAAATGATCATAATTCCTGAAAAAGCTTCTCCCTAAGGCTGAGATAAAATCACCTGTGATGGAGAATGACTGAGGAATTGAGTTAAACTCCCTGTATAAAGGCTAATGTTTGACTGTCTCTCATCTCTGAACTAATAGTTTATTCCTTTACCTGTTGGTCAAGGTCAGAATACAGGTTTTAGTTGCTTATTTCCTGCTTATTTAATCTTTTATGTCGTTGATGGATTATTTTTCTCCAGACTAGAGAGTAATTATCCCCTGGKCTTCAGACTGATTTTTGAGTGGAATAAGGAGGTTCTCTATTTTCTCACAGAAAACTCTGGACTTAGTATAAAATTTAGCAAGCGTCAGGTACTAATTCCAAAAATGGAGCTATTTCCCAATAGCACTCAGAAAAGGGCTGAGACAATAGTGTCTCAAGGAGTGGTATAACAACTCATGCATGCAGATTCCTTTTCCTTGTATAACACAAGGTTAATGTGTCCTAAGCAGAGGGTGAAGGTAATCTTTCTGAAAAAGGAAGAAGTGAGGAAAGGAGTGAAGGCCTGCATAACTACATTAATTGGTAAGGGCACAGGTTACCAAAACAAAGTCTCTCACATCTTTTCTTTTGACTTGCAAATCAGAGACAATACCAGCACGAAAACCAAAGCCATTCTTTGGAAACTAGAAATGTTTGGTGAGGTTTGAAAACACTCCCTAAAAAAGTGAAAATACTTTCTGAGGAGTATAATTTTCTTATTTGAAAATGATACGTATTCTTAAACCATCAAATTGAAAGGCTGATATCCCAGCAGACCATGTTTGATTACTCGCCCAGAGTGAAACAAAAAGATAGGCTTGGAATTCTTTTATTTTCACAGACTGAAGAGACATAGTCAGTGAGGAGCTGAGTGCTTCACTTAACGTATTTCAAAATGTCTTGGGAGAAAATCCTATCCTTTAAAATTTTGGCTCTGAGGGTTGGTTGGAGGACAATAGTACTAATAAGAATGTAAGAGGCTTCATGTCATACCCATTTGTGTGGGATTTCACCTCTCATTGTTTGTGCAAATGAAAAGTAGCTGGGTTTTGATCCAGTTTGATGCATGCTTATCAAAGAACGGTTAAAAAGATGTGTTTATGTATAAGATACCTTCTTTGTCTCTTTTGAGCAGTGAAATCTAATCTTACCTACTTATTTACAGAGTGAGACAGAAGTATTCCTCAGTGAATTACTCAGAGAAGCCTGGGCATTTTGCCAAAGAGTACTGGTAGGTCTTCCAACTGGAAATGTATATATTTTTTATAATGCACATCTACTTTTTCAGGAGACTCTGCTTGCTCTTTCAAGGTTATTAAAGTTATTCAAGGAATCTTCTTGCTGCCTTGTCTGTACCATATGCAAAACATCAAAAATACAAGTGGCTGAGCACCTTCTGCTTTGAAACAACACTGCTTGTGCCTAAAATAACAGTCATGCAAAAGATAATAGGAACAAAATCGAATACCTGGGTCACTAAATGTATTTTGAAATATTTCAAGATAATTTACACAACTAAATCTGTATCATTGTTTAATCTGAAAATGGCAGAAGGAATCTACACTAGCAGGAAAAATGAAGTCTTTTGATTTCAGTATGAAAGAATCTAAACATTTCTCCACCTTCTAATGGAGAACATGAGGTTGATCTTGATTTTCAGGACTGATTGGGTAGGAAAATTAATATATTATTGTTTAACTTGAAAAATGGCGATCAAAATATTTAATTGGAAATCATCTCTTTTGCAGTACCTGAAATTCTAGTACCAATGTAGCGTTTTCTTATAAGATTGCTTGTACGTGAACAAGGAGAGCTGCTTTATGTAAGACTAAAACAAACAGAAGAACACAAGTTTTCTTGTTAACTACACTGATTGGCTATATCATCTACTACATAAAGAATAAAATATAGTACATAATGTAAAAAAGCATCTTTTTCTCTTCAGTCTTAGAAAAAAATTCTAATGAGAGTTGTTAGGTTTTTTTGTATTTACAGTTATTTTGTTCTTCAAAATTAACTCAGGGAGGTTTTTGCAACTATTTATGTAGGCCAGACAATGTACTGCATATCAGAAGAAGCTGGAAACAAAGTATTTTTTTTTACATTCACAAATGCTACTGAATTCCAAAACTAATATGGATTCTAGAGACTTTTTAAAAGTCTATCTATACCAACTAGATCAGTAAATAATTTTGTGACCTCTCCTTCATTTCCTTTCTAATACAAGATCCTATTAGTAGGGAAAATATATTGCAGTCAGGTAAGTCAAATGAATACAAGACATAGGCTGTTCAAAGAAATACTGGTTGGTCGGGGGTTTTTTAGAAAAACTCAGTAGTTTGCATTTATTAATTGGTTTTGTATTTTAATATCTTTTCTTATAAATTGTTTTTGTGGTGATGATTTTTGATTGCTCATGACTTTTCCAGACATACACAATTGGTTGTTGCAAGGGAGAGAGAGGGGAGGATGTGAAATCTCCTTTCCTTTCTGTCCAAGAGGAGAGTAAACATATGAACAGTAATGGAGTTTGACAACCTTTTAGAAACCAAACTTCACTGAGGCAGTAAGAACGATGAGCAACAATGCACCTGTATGGCAACTCACCCGAAGTCCTGACTGCGTCAGACTGTCAGGACACTTGATGGTCTGGGTCATCTGACAGCAACAGCCAATTGTGCAAATGCATTTTGAATGCAGGTAAGACTCACACCACCCCTTGGTTCCACAGTGTCAGTGTGATATGAAACAATCCTACCTTACATGGACAGTGTGGGCAGCATCTTGCCTACGCTGACAATGTCATCAAGGGGCAGAGGGGCAGGAGGCAGGGTGTCAGGAGTCTGTAACGTTGATCAAGGGTCAGGGTGTTAAGACACAACATTCTTCTGTCATTACAAAACGATTTTCAAATAACGAAGAAATGGAAAACAGAGGAAGCGCCCATAGCTATTAAGTGCCTTTGGATGTGTTGTAATATACGACCAATTTCCAGACTGCAGACTATTTTTGATATCAAATAGGTCCCGAAAGAACCATGAGAACCAGTCTGAACCAGGCAAAAATAGCTGTGGCAACCTGAATTACTCTATTAGATAACACACTGTGATTACTGAACGACAACCAACACTATTTTGCTAAAGAGATCAGCTACTAACTTAAAGGTGTAGATAAGTACCTGCTCATAAAAATAAAATGCCATTTGAACTAAACTCATGGTTGAAGCTTTTGGGAAAATTCTTAAGCTATTTATTATGTTTACAATTCTAGTCTGAGTTGTCAAGCCATTGATTCCTATAATTACAAAAAATGTCTTTCCTTGAAAGATTAATTTGTTTATAAACCTAAACCACCAGAGAAACATGTCCTTAATGCACAGGTAGTTGCACATTCCCATGTTTTTTATTTAAAATTCTCACTCACTTCCTTCTGTGCTGCAATCATTAGGTACTTTCTTTATGTGTATGTTATGTGAAAATGTGTACATCTGTGTTTATTTCCTCTGCCATTTTCACAGTCAAGGTCAAAGTCTTTGTCTTGCATGGCTTATAAAATCAGCCAGCCCAATTTTAATTTTAAAACTGACTAAATAATTTCAAGTGGATTTATATTTGTTTAATGGTCATTCCAAGAGTATTTGTATTTATATAAACAAGCAATCTGTGTTATACGTGAACTATGGTTTTTTGGTTTATGATTAAATAGTAATCAGAGTAGATTTCATTTACCTTTTCATTTTTACTAGTTTTGATCACTCACTTGATCATCTGTAAATAATAGACTAGAAATAAACATAAGCTTCTGATAAAGCTAGAGAAAAAATAGTTCATCTTTAGGATGTTTCCCTATGACGTTGCCATTATCCTTTATTTTACTTTCCCTGTTGATTCCTCCAGTGTTACACCTCTCAGTTTTCAAGAAAAGAGCAGATGCAAGAAACCAAGCTTTGGACTAGTAGCCCTTCATTSTCGTCAGTGTAGGAGTCAATGATACTGCCAAGAGAGATCAAGCTTAAAAATATTAGGGCTCTGGGGCAAGGCTAAAGAGGTCAGATCAGGAACCAAGGTCATTCTCTTTTATTTTGTCAGTAAAGCAGAAAGGCTCAGGTAGGAGCACAGATATCCTGTGAGTCAGTATCTGAGTGCACAGCAGGTGTTACATGCAGAGCTTTGGTTTTTATGACCACTCCACCTTTTGTGAAGAATGAGTGATTCTTGGGACATAGAACACACCTGACAAAGATAAACTGCAGCAAGTTTGCCAGTAGACTTGCTAACCTACTGAGGTGGACTTCAAACTAGGTTTGTTCGGGCATAATGCCTAATGTCTGAAGAAAAGTTTAGACCCACAAGAGATTAAGTCTCTAGAGGACAGCATAACTAGGGATGCTGTTTCAGTTTCCCTGCAAAAAAACCATCACTGAGGATGAAATGAAAAATGCCTGTTAACAAATGCTTGCAGCATGGAAAACAAACAGTAGGACTTAGAACTTTGTGATCACTCACAGAGCAATATTTGCCTTATGATTACAGAGCCATTGTGGGATAACACTTGTGACTAAAGTTCTGCAATTGATGGATAAAAGTAGTTTAGGAAGGACAGGACAGGAAAGCAGGGACTCTTTTGCCTTGAAACTGGCGATGAGCTTCTCTGAGGAAAGATTTAATCACACTGGTATTTGCTCAAAGGAAAACATAATGGTCTCAACTAGGGAGATTTCTACTAAGAGTCAGAGACAATTTTTATGCAGGTGATCAACAAACCTTTAGCGGACGCATTCTGCTAGATCTGCTATTCATAAACAAGGAAGAACTTTTTCAGGATGTAAAACCAGAGGGAAGCCTTTGCTGTAATGAACTTGAGGCTTAACATCCCAAGAGAAATGAGAAAAGCCAAAATAAAATTGGAGCATCCTATTTGAAAAACATGCTTAATTTTATCTGAGAAATGTCTCCATTACAATTAAAATGACAACTGGAAAATAGTTTACTTTTGTCATCACTGTTCCTCTATTTTCTTTGCTAAGGAAGCAAAGTAGAAAAGAAAATAAAACAAATCTCTTGAATATACATGGAATCTCTTAACTTTGCAGTTGATACTTTTTACAGATTTACAGTTTGAAGATGCATATCTAGAGGATGAGAAAAAGAAGAAATGTAGCTACACACTGGAGCAGACCATTCTTGGAAATATAGTTGATATTTCGACAGAAGAAACTTTCAGATTTTTTGTCTAGAAAAAAAAATTCATGCTGTTTTCCAGATCCACAACCTACATATCCTCTCACTATGGTAAACAGAAGAAATATTCCATTGTATTTGTGTGTTTTATCACAAAAGAGCAGGCAGCAGATCCCATGACAGGTGAAGCGAGGAATGGGGTCTCTGGGAATTGCTGTTTATTCTGACAATCATATAACATGAATTAATTGCATAAGAATTTGAAGACAGAAATGTTTGGGGTTTGACTTGGTTTTAACGAGGGCTACATTCTGGCAGTGATGTTTCATTGTGCGTTCTAAAAAGAAGATACAATTTAAAAGTCTCTGTAAAAAGGCAAACAAATACAGAAGACAACACCCTAATGTGGTCAATGTCTTCCATTTATAAATCAGTCCGCCTGCAGCATCAGATTACAGATATATGTAGGAGTTCATTCACTTCTTGATTTTCTGATTGAAAGAAGAAATCTAGACCTTTTTCCTTGCAGTCAAACTGTCTGTGTAGCTGAAGAATGACAGACATGCTGATATTTTGGTTTTTCCCTTCAATATGTAAGAGGGGAATGCTTATTTTTTGACCCAGGTGATGACTAGCTGTCTGTTTGGTATGATCAGTTTTGGCATAATCAGTTTTGGCATGATCAGTTTTGTGCAAACACCCTCTAAGACAGATTTTACTGTCCTGTTCATACATGCTGATGCATCCACATTTGTATCTTACCAGACATAATTTGACCAAGAGGTAGCTCTCAGGTCAACCATGCAAAGAAGGTTTGCCCTGAGAAAGAGCAAAAAAGAAGGCAAGATAGAAATTATAATGATGAAATAAATGAAATATAGTGTGAAAGAGTAGTATCAAGACCATAAAAGAAATACTTGGAAAAGGAGTATCCTGAGGGGGAAAAAGTTTTCTTAAGACACACTTTGATAAGACAGTGGTTGGTATTGTATCTCTTGCTGCTTAAAAAAAAATAAGATAAAATTAGAAACTTTGCATTCCTATTGTAATTTACATTCTTCATTTTGTCTTTAAGTTTGACTTTAAACATGTACAATATCTGCAAAGAAGAAAGAGATTTGTGAAAGAAAACTAGTAGTACAACTAAGTGCTGAATAGCAATTCTTGATTATTTTTTGGACTACTTCCTGCTCTGAAGATGCCGGAGTAGCTGTCCCCTTCAAACGGTTGAAAGTGGCAGTGTTCCCCAAGTGAGTCAACTTTCTTTCAGAAACAAGAGCTGTACAGATCTGAGACCAGAGAGTGGTTTGGATGTGCCTTAGAATATACCTTTTCACAAAAAGAAAGTGCAGATTCTCAAACGTGTGTTGCATTTTTGCTTTTCTAAACAATCCATTCCAGGAGAAGGGAAGCTTCACTTTTTTGCATGCATACAATTTTTAAAATGGTTTGTTGACTGTTGGAGCCACCAAATAGCAGTGCCTGAATAGGACAAGTAATGGAATTTTCCAACAGAATAGAAATAGGAGGTTTTCTGAAATCTGTGACTAAGTAGGTACTATTACTTAAAGAGCTTCACAGGGCATTATATTTGCCCATAGATTTTAGTGAAGGAAGAGTATAGTATATGGATTGATATATGTGCTGTATACTGCAAATAGTGTTTTGGTGCAAGTGGTATATTTTACCTTTATGCCTCAAAGAATTTAACAGTACCTCTAACAGCTGTGTAAAGTTTATGCAAATCATACTCTTCTGATTTTTCAGCAGTTTCCTCCATTCCCAGATGCCTGATACTTTAAACAGAATATGTCATAGCATGTTCATCAATTTGTATACACTATTATACATAGATTGTATTTAAACATAATTACAAAAGAGAAAAATTAGAAAAACCTCAAATGTGAGTACATCATTATGCATTTGTAAAATGTAAAATATGTCTTCAGAAAATAACATAACCTGCCTGGAAAACACTCATCATTGCCATATTTCAGGAACACAGGAACATTTGACATGTGAGTCTGTTAATAACAATGGCTCAAAAAAAATTGCATTGAGGAAGTTGAATGTTTTTTACTTCACTGCCTTTTAATAAGGTTTCCTGATGTAAAGTTTCTAATTGCCATCTCTAAGCCTTAAAAGTCAGGCTGGGTCCTTTCAACATCCCAAACCATCACCAGTAAATTGTACATTGTCAGCCATATTATGTTTTGAATTATGCATTTTTTTTCCTACCAATTTCCTTCTTCAATGATATTCCAAAAGACTTTTCTTGCAAAAGTCTTATGGGTGTAATTTGGGTTCCAGGATGCTGACTATTTGTGAAATCAAGTTATATACAAACACATTAAGAAGTCAGTTGAATTCATCAGTTATGGTGAATATTGCTGGAAAATTATAAGTTAAATCCAAAGAGGAAAGGAAGATCTTGTGCTGGAGAAGCCATTGAAGAAAAGGGAGGGGTCTATTTCCCAGTTTCCCACTGTCAGCAAGTGAAGTCGTTGGACTCACAAAGCTTTACATTTACTAGCACAGCAGAAAAGTAGTCAGTCATTTATTATATATACTGCTTCACAGTGTAATCTCTTATTGTTTAGCAGTAGTAGAACTGTCAGATTAAAAATAAATATTTCATGACTTGTAACAGTAATGAGTTCTTGCTTTRATGTATAATCCATTATTAAACTCACCAAATGTTTTTTAGGCTAACTTATGTGGGTCAGCATTAGGCCTTTGTAAAATACAGCTTTCTAGCCAGATGGTTAGAGGTTGTCATTAAATTAGCCTGAATCAGTCGGTATCCCATCAGTTAATCTCATGTACTATAAATGGCAGATGAGTATTCTTTGTACTGATTATGCAACTTACAGCATCTGCCCATTTTCTGCTTGACTGGGTCCTGTCTGAAATGGTCATTTCCCCAAACCTGCTAGAGCCAATCAAAAACCTGCCCAGTTTGCAAGAAGACTGCAGGCATATGGCTATTCGGCTTATATTTTCACCATAGGGTACTTAGCTATTATGTATGAGTACGGGAAACTATGTATGATAAAGTCATTAAAGTGCTGAACAGTAAGAATTATGGCCATGTTACACATAACGACAGCAGTGCAGAAAATGCTCATCTGTGTATATTTCGCGGTTGGATGGTTATTTTATGAATGACATTTCGTTTCTTATGATGTGGGAGAAAGCTATCATTATTGAAATATTTGATTCATACGAATGTAGTTCAACTTCCTTGAAATCATAACTTTCTTCTTAGATTCATGCCTTTTGGGAGCATAGATTCATAGTGTACACATAAATTCCTAAAATAAAATCTCAGATTTCGAGAACAGAATTTCCTGGAAATTAGCAAAAACCTGGATGCAGCCGTCCTTTCATTGTTACTGTTTAAATAACACACCATCGATTATTTTCCTGTATTCCTTCTGCAGGAATATGAAACAGATGCAAAACTGCTACATGGATGCTAAGAATGCCACCTTAACAAGAAAAGTTGTAATCTTATTAATAGGGTGATAATCACAAGTACTCTCCACATTTTATTTTGCTTAATARTAACCTTAAGTAGATGTTAAATACCAAGAAAGGAATTTCTGAAGTATGTCTTCTCCTATCCAAATATCATACTTGACACTATGGTGCAGTAGCTAGAGTAATTGCAGTTTGATGGCAATCAGTAGTGTATTAAGGATGCATTTATAAGACAAAACTATTGAACTCCTAGTAGCAATAATAATAATAAAAAAATGTAGGTACTCCATATCTGTATTTTTGTGCATGAAAACAAGATAAAACAATGACTTTTGAGTAGGATATATGGATAGTTACAGAAAAGACTGTGGTTCAGWGTTCTTAAGATTTATATGATACATATTGATACTACAGCTGCATATTGTAATAGTATTGTAACTGCTTTTCATTAAGTGACTGGAAATAGAAAGCCAAATTTCTTTCACTGCACTTCCCCTGTGGAGCAGAAAAATGCCCATAAATAAGATTTAGATATTCCATGCATATTTTTGAGCAAATGTGTCTACTTTCTTAAGAAACTGTCAAGTCCTCTAGAAACATTCTTTAAAGTCTTATATCCAGAAGTAATTACAGGGTTAAGTAGAAAATTCTTAGCACAAGAATAGTCTTAGACTGCTTCCACATTGAAAATATAAGTTTATTTATGCCACTGTGACAGACCAATTATGTGGATGAGATGTTTCACAGAGAAATGCTTTTATCCAAAGCAGAGATTCATAGAACAGTCTAAAGAAGACATTCCTGACTGCCAAGTTATGCCCTTGGGCAGGAAGGTTAATAACATCCATAATTTACCTTGTATATTTATTTTAGGACAACCTAAATATCATTTCATTGCAGTTCGCATTTATGTAAATGTCCAAAAATGGCAAAATGAGACATTGAAGAAGAAGTGTTCCTGTACTCCTTTCAATAAACTTATTGACAGGACTATAGACAATATCAGACTCCTGCTGCACTCTGTACAACCTTTGCTTCCACCTCAGGGACATCACAAAGTAACTAATATTCCAACTACAAATTCATACTTCACCCCAAAAATCAGTACTAACTTAATCTGTTGATACAGTAATGAACTTCTATGCCTATCCCAGGCTGGGCTGAAGGTAGAAGGGACATAATGAGACATGAGAATCATAGAATCATATGATAGTTTGTGTTGGAAAGGACCTTAAAGATCTTCTAGTTTCACCCCCCTGCCATGCCATGGCCAGGGATGCCACCCACTAGACCTTGTTGCTCAGGGCCCTACCCAGCCTGGCCTTGAACATTTTTTATAGAAGACCTGCATATGAAGGAGTTTTCCTAAGCTCTTCTGCCTGTTGCACCACTAAGGAAAATTCTAAGGAAACAATCCACTAATCTCTGGCATTGATACGGAGAAAGCTTTACCCTCTTTCCTTCTTCTGTTCTTTGTATCACACTTCTACTGCAGTTCTAGGGTGGTTTTCAGAGGTACCACTCAATACACAGAAGAGACACATCCTGGACAGCTTTCCCAGGAAAGAAATAGATCATGAATACAGCTGCTTTGAGAAGAGAGTCCTGAGGCAGCTGGGCAGAGACAGCCATGTCTGTGGTACCTACAGTGTAATGGCAGTCTGAAGTATAGGAATGTGCAATAGGAGAAAATAAAACAGCTGAATATACTGAAAGCAATTAAAAAAAACAAAAATCAGCATATAAAAAAATCATAAGATACTTTAACTCTTTTACCCAGCTGATTTAACCTATCTGGAGAAAATCCTGTTTCCATAAAATCCACAGCTTAAATGATTGCTAGCTAATATACAGATGTACGTGTAATGTAATGTAAGCAGAACTTCAAAATCAGAAATGGTGCAAAGCAGAGATAGAAATGTGTTCCAGTGTGTTGTCAACAGAATATGAAAACAGATTGTCATCTGTAAAGGAATGTCACCTTATAACAGGACAATAGCATACAAATGTCAGCTCTTCTTTGCTTAGCAATGCATCAACTACTCCTGAAACCTGATAGTGAACAGTAGAAAATGGGGGCCATTCACTAGAAATAGATAATCCTCTCTTTGTTCATGACCCAACTCATTTATATTAGGAATGTACTTACCCAAGATATTTCTTGGGTAACTCTGTTTTCCATATTTATACATTTGATTCTTTATTTTTTTTTGTGTATAGCTTTCTGTTGAGCTTGTCTTAATAATATCATTACTACACCTTTTACCATGATATGACATATAGCATTTCTTATCAAGAGACTCAAAATTTTGATGGTTTTAAAATGTCTCCTCTCCTATTCATACAGTAAATGAAATAATAAAATGAACTTATGCAAAACTTTGTTGTTAAGCTGATACATAATTTATTAGTGCTTTGTTGTTTTTACAGCTAAATTCACAGAGACCCCAGGACTTAGAAAAATTCTCATCAATAATAGAGAGCAACTAAAAAACCCAGTATCAGCGCAATACATAAAAGAGAGCAAGAGAAAAAAGTTACTTGCTTTTTGTCTGCTGAAATGAGGAAAACAACCTAGGTTAAATTTTTCATGAAAAATTACAAAATATTAAGTTTTGCTAATTTTCAAGGAGGTGTATTTAAACTCTGGCATTTGCCAGGAACATATCTATTGACAGCCATCTTGGCTGAATCTTACGTGGATCCTACATTATTTTTAATTTTATCTGGCAGTTAAAATACCACCAAAAAAAATGACCTAAAAGAATACGTAGGCAATATAGACAAGGTCTTCCCTCCTATTGTCACTCTTTTCCTTCCTGTTTTCCTCCCACTTCACACTCTAAAATATAAATATTGATTAGGATTATTTAATATTATCCTATCAAATTATTTTTCATCTGAGACTCTGAGGCTGGAATTAGTCCACTTAATTTTAAGGTCTTAATTAGTGCATGAATTAGAATAGTTGGAATCAAAAGAGAGATTAAGGTGATTAATAACAGGAAGAAGCTTTATACTATCAAACAACCGTTCAATCCATCTAAGATCTCATTCTCCCTCTAAATGTGACTTATTTTTCTTTAGTAAGAGAAGGTTCCAAGGACAACTGTGTATTTTAATTTAAGTGCCTCAGCCAAGCACTTAACTTCAAGTTAGATGATTCACTGAAGTGTGTTCGCCATCAGGGTGTGATTCTATTACAGTGTGATTGCATTAGGGCTGTCAATATGACTGAGAAGAGCGAATTTTTTCCAATGAAAATTCTCAACCTAAAGAACAAATACAAAGTACTTTTCCCCCTTTTCAAGATGACTTTAGAAAAAAACTCAAACCGCTAGAAACAATTCACGGGTTGTGATCATGACCGGCACCGTAAAAGTTAGAATTTGGGCAACACATGTCAATCTGATGAAGCTGGAAGAGAAGGACTCTGAAAGCGGGCTGGGTCGTTCATACTTATTTCACATGCTGTCTGCCTCTACGATTTAATCTGTAAGAAATCAGGGCAACAGCCATCTGTACATCTACAAATAAAAGCCCTTTTCAATTAAGTTTTATGCTCACAGCCTGCCATTATTATATTAACATTATTCAAATAGCTTAATTTTAGAAAATTACATATTTGTTGTTTGAAAGTTTAAATTTGCAAAAGGTAAAATTTCTACTGTTATGTCAGTACACTAGGCAGTCCTTAAAATTCTAAGTCAATTGCTTTAATGTGGTGAAATTCCCAATTGTTTTTACAGTCAGCTTTGCCTCTAACTCAAAGGAATAGCTACTCTGATTTGTTTTATCAAAACCAAAGGTCAACAGTGACTGTAAATTCGCAGTGCCAGGGACAATAACTTGATTATCCAAATACACAGAGTCAAGCATATTACAAGACTCCACAAGACACTGAGAACCTCTATCTTCTTTACAAATGACAATATATTAATACATTAATTTACTAAATGGACAACATGTAGAACCTTTAATAGACTATTCAGAACTGATAAAGTAGGAGTGGCAAACATTGAAATTTTTATTCTGAGGTTCAAATATAGAAAAGATTTAATAGGTGGTCTAAGAAGTTATATTAGGCCACAAGCATGAATAGCATAATCCTAAACAAATGAATGCCAGAAATTTTAATATTGCTATGAGATGATATTTTTTATTATAATAATACAAATTATATCCAGCACCTTTATCCAAATTACAAGGAAAGCATGTAATAGGCAGGGTTGAATAAATACCTTACAGAGATATAAAGTCTATGAAAAGTAAKAAACAAGCAATGGAAAATATTTTAATTGTCAAATTTCTTGAAGCTTCGAAAGTAGAAAATAAACTAAAAATGGACAATTATTTTGTTGAACAAATAAGGAAATCCATATGTAAGTTTTCAGAATCATAAATAAGAAGGGAAGATAGAACTGGTGAGACAAGTCACAGCAGATACTATAGGATGGAGGTGAAGCCAAATAAACAGGAACTACGAAATTAGTATTTTATGTCACATATATAAGGTAATATTTATTCAAATATTAAATTACATGAGTATAAAAAACCTGTTTGGAAAGACTGGAATAACTGCAATGGTGAAACACATATGGAAACGAAATTCATATTGCTTAATATTGCACAATAATGGTCCACTTACAGAATAATAGCAAGGACCTTTTATGAAATCATCAGTTTCTGCTGCCTTACTAGAAAACCACAAATATTTTATACATGTACATACCCCCTGAAAAATTACAATCCCATGAATTAGACCTCAAATATAGTACAGGCTTAGAACATATTTTGAATCAGGAAGGAATAGATGAGCTGGGAATGAAGAGAAAGGTAAATTACCCCAAGAATTTAATCAAAAGTAGATGACATTATGTTAATCTAAGATTGTTCTTTAATACATGAATTTCTTAGTAACAGGAATCTGTCTGAACTTAACCGAAGAGAATGAGGATTCAGCTATACTTTCAGACTGGCAGGTAACTGACACTACATCAAGTGGCTTCCTCATCACAGTTGGATGCTTCTTCTCTGGACTTCTGTATGTACAGTTTGCATAAATAGTCCTAAATTATTTCAGATTCCCAAAGAACATCTTGGTAGGTTCAGAGGCCCAGGAGTCCAAAGGGCAGGCTTTAGAGCAGAAATATTTTACTATCCAGGTACTTGGAGTAACCTCTTTGTATTTCACATTTCTAATCTTTGGCTTATGTTCAGTATCTCTCTGTTCCTCTTAGGCTGCTCATTCCTGCTTTCACCTTCTGGGAAAGCTCATTTTTTAATTAAAATTTTCCTGGAATTCTTTGTCCACCCATGCTGTCTTTCTGCCATGGATGCATGACTTTATGCACTTCAGAACATAACTTTTAATTTGCAAAGATTGAACTTGAAGATCAGCCCTTCCATGCAGTCATCACAGTCAAGACTGTTTTATCGTCAACCAATTCTTCCTTTTCCCTTTTTTATGATTAATGGCTTGTGTTAGTAAGCTTAGCTACTAATTAGTAAAGCATGTCTTTTTCATCAGAAATAATGTCTTTCTCTTTCCCTATTTTTTTAAACATAGTGCCTTTCTTACCTTAATATACCTTAAGAGAAAAGACAAAATACCTTTGCAGGCATTTCCTCCACAGTATTTCATATTGGTCCTACTGTATGTCTAAAACTGAAAATTCTAAAAATTCTCTGGCTCTGACTTGTTGTTCACATCTGGTATCACTGTGCATAACACAAGGAATAAAATAGCAAATGAAACTATAAAACTACCATTATGAAAACAGTTCTGTTGGCATTCTGTGGAACATATTTTTATAAACAGTTCACTCTTTCTTGGTTTTTCTTACTTTACCAGTTTCTCCCTCATTATTTGTCTGCCTCGAGCCATTAAAACTGCTAGATTTTTGCTCATTAAAACTGATTGTTCTTACTGGACCGAGATCCACTAAAAGAAAGAGAAAATCAAAGAAGATAAGTTTAAAGGTCTTTCTCATATCTGTAGAGCTTTTTCACTAAAAATCAGCAGTTATTTATTAAAAAACCCCAAACTTGGTCCTTTTCCGAAACTTATTTTTATCTTTGCAAATGAACAGGAGTTCCAACAAAATGAATGGTTTCAAGATAATTAACCCTTATGTAAACATATTTGTTCCTTCATCTTCTTTAATTATGTCTACAACCACTTGAGTTTCAGAAACAGATGCTGTCTATATTTGTCCTTGCTAAGTATTTCAGATGGAYCCACTTCACAAGACTACTCCTTTATTAACAATACCACTACAGTTATAAATTTGTAGGTGGCATTGGTACACCTTGTAGGGACCACTTTTGTTAAAACAAAGCATGTGAATAACTCACATGTAGGCTCAACTAAGAAGTCATATTTATTTGAATATTACTATCATATACAATTTTCACAAAGTTTATTTTCATGCAAATAATACTTCACTAGTATATCATTACAGATAATCCATTTTACACTGAGACATTTAGTTTTGCAATCTTTGCTCCTGTTAAAAAATGTAAATGTAATTTAAATTTAAATAATGTAATTTACAATTTTGCCAATTGGATTTCAGCTTTAAGGAAAAAGGGGGCCTTTAAGCAATGGACTATTCCCTCTTTAAAACAAAGGTTCTTTAATCCAAATCTAAGACTTAAAAGGCTTTAAAGGAAATCGGAATCAGCAAGTATTGGAAAACATCTTTTATACTATGATAATTTCAGTGCTTGGAAATGTGAACTRTTTTCTAAAAACAAATAAAAATATGTTTTACAGAACAAGCCATAATAATTTCAGATATCAACAGTTATACTAGACAAGAGAATAGCAGAGGACTATAGATTAAAATGTGAAGCAATACAACATTGCTAATTCAGTTGTTGATGAATATGCATGAATAGGTAAAGGAATATTGTGTGTGGATAGGTGTGTGCATGTATGATTATTCTTCTGCTTGCGTCATTGTTTGTCTGCATAATACAGTACCACAATACTATTTAATGTTGCTTACAACACATCTATGATTAAAATGCTTTCAACTTTGCACCTTTTAGTCTGTATTATGCTGTGAACAAAGCTATTATGCTTTACTTTAAAAGTTAGCTGACCGTGACCCTAACTCAAGAGTGTTAGTTTTATTTCGGTCTTGCTGAAATTCATAGACATCATGTACATATTTAAATGCTTTGCTTTGCCAAACCGAGATTTATTTATGCATCCTAAATGCCAACACTTCAATGTCTGCTTATATTTATACTCAGAGCAGATTTTGTATCTGAAAGTAAACATTGATAGATAGTTTTCAAATGGCAATAGATTAACTAGAATCAGATTTTTTTCTTGTTTCCCTTCTCTAGCTATGATGCACTATCATACATCTATTATTGGATTAGTAATAACACTATAAAGAAGCAGCATTGGATTATTCTGAGTACTTGTATCCAGCATATTAAGTGAGCAAAAAAGAGAAATATATTTAAAAAAAAAAAAACAGAAAAAAGTTTGGAGGTTGTCTTTTAATAACATTTGAGCATATATGTTCAATAGCTCAATCAGCCTAATTCTGTTCAGTTAAACAAATTTTATCTATTACATGCTTCAATTATCATGAGATACATAACAAAAAACTTGKTTTTTTATTCGACAGAAAGAAATGGTGAATTAAGAGTTTATTCTTTAGAAAAAAAACTTCTAGGAGGCAAATACCGTAAGGTTAAATTTACAGATAATAAGGCTATCCAAAATACATTAAAACCCGAAGTTTTTCCTTTGATGCCAGATTAAAATTCTAGGACAGAAATTCAGGTCAACACATCCAGGTCTGACAGGGACCCTGAGGGGATCTGCTGTCTTAACCAATAATTTATTTGTTTTTCTCCTATGATATGGGAATGTCTTGATGCATAATACTTTAAAAAATGAAGACACACAGGGGATCTACTAGTAAGTCCATAATGTAAAGTTTTTAGCTTTGACTTAATAGCCTGAAGACTTTAGCCTAATCTCTAGTTCATTTATTTTCAATGCCAAGTGAAGTAAAAAATGGAATCAGTTTGAACAAAGATGCCTGAGGGATCACTTGCAAATGCCTGTAGTAGGAAGCTACCTAAGACTTTTCCAGTCTTAAGGTACCTGCTATGATAAACTTTTTTCATGTTGCTGTGTTCACAGGAAGGAAAAAAGCAGCAAGAATGGAACAAGTGGTTTTGACTGTGCAATTAAAAATTTCCTTTTTAGAATTAAAAAAACAATTAAGAATGGTCAAATTCAATGTATCAACTTATGTAGTAATTGATCAATACCTCAGCCTTATATGATTGGAAAAACCCACCATAAACCCCCAGACTTGGAGAGCTAAGTCTAACCTGCTGGAAGGCAAACTACTATGGTTTAGATACAGTGCAACAAAAGTCTTGGAGATAAAGCAAGTACTTGGCAAAGTAACAATACACTTAGTGGTTGCAAGTGCAGTCCCATGGGTGAGAAATAGAAAACTGTTATACTAGCTGTCTTTTTCAAAGCCAGGTGTTGATCTTGCCATATGATATGATGTTTACTGGATCAGTTAACAGCAGAATTGGGTTTAAATGCAGGCTGTCATTTTTGATAAAGACATATTCATATGATATATGTAATTTTAAACTTAYTTTTTACTTTCTTTTAATTTACATGGTAAGTAAAGAAAATAAAAGCTATTAAAACTGAAAAACAGCACATTAAAAGTTGGTAACACTTTTAGTTTAGTGGTTAATAGCAAAACTTATCTAGGACAAACAAAATGAATGCTTGTATAGGAAGGAAAAAAAATCTAAGGATAAAAAGGAAAAAAGCTGTATTCCTGAAGCAGATTACATGAATATTTTAGCACCTTTTTTTCCTATAAAGAATATGAAAACATATTCAGACCAAATACATTTTTGTTTTATTCTAAATAGAATCATAACAAGCTTATTTAGCTCTATCTAGCCAAGCCATAAACATTGCTATATTCCGTGTTCTCGGTAAGCACAATATTTCTACACTTTTAAAAAGTTTTCCATTTTTTGCATACAACATATCTTGCAAATATGTTATCAATATACCCTTAAGGCAGTCTTTTATGATAGAGGAATGCTACTTGATGTAAAACTGGACGTTTTACATCACAACATCTACTACCATCTGTTTGTAACTGGATTCAACAACACAAGGTGTTGCTCCTGTATTGTAACTGAGGGAAAGAGGCATGAATACATTCTTCGTTGTGTAAAAATTCATATCACAACCTAGACCTCCTGAGGTTGTGATTATACAGAACTATACAACTATACAGAAGAGAATTTATTTATTTCTATGATCCAGTATTAGTTACTTCTTTGTAGCATGAAATTGAAATGCCCAGTAATTTTTCAGGATTATGGACCAGACATTTAGTGGATATACATCATATGTTTTGATACTTCTAGCCAATGCTATGTCTCTCAGAATGCATTAGCTGGGCATCTCAGTAAGCAAGTTCCTCTACACTTAAAATGGGTGGTAGATCTGTCTAAAACGAGGTAACTGTCCTTAGAGCAAAGTTTCTCTAGTTGCCTATTGATATCATATTTGAAGGCAGAAAGGAAGGAAGACTGGAAATCAGTGTAGAAGAAACAATGCTTTCCACCTTTTATGTTGGAACCAGTATATTTTCAAAAGGTATCAAGAGCAGAGTGAGACAAGTAGTTTGTTCACAACAGAGTAGTTGTATTGGCAAGATGCAAGCTTTTGATATTGACTTCCTGCTACCTCACATATCTATACATTTWAAAAAAAAATGAGGGGAGAAAAGCAGACAATCCTAAAATAACATAGAAAAATATTGTATTACTGCTCAAAACAACAACAAAAAACACCCCCAAACGAAAATCCACACAAGAGCTTCAGACAACTAATTGCATTACTTTTCATGTTTACAGTTACCAGATTAATGAAATCATGCCCTTCAATCATAATTGCATGCTGACAACCCTTTGCAAGTATTGTCTTGGCCTGTTTTAAAAAATTTGAGTATCATCTTTTACACGAAATGTATCTTTCTATAGAATAAACCTCATATTTTCAGATACAGATATGCTAAATACTGAAATGATAAGTCCCTGATTTCTAACCCTCTTTGATATGAGGCAAGAAGTATGTGGTACTTTCTCAGGACATGTCAAAGTTCAAGGAAAGAAAAAGGCTGTAGGATCGGTGCCAGGCAGCTATTGTAGAAAATTCTGTGGTTTATAGGTCATGTTTCTGGAAGCAGTATCAAAGTGAAGTGTTTTCAGTTTGCCTGCTATGCCTTAGGCTCAGAATGAGTTGATTGTGAAAAGGTTATTCAGTCTGTAAAAAAATCCCCAACCCATTGTGTCTCTTCAGCAGCAAGCACATTTAATTAATGAAAAATAAAATTGCCATAGAGAGTAACAAAAAATATTTCCTATTCTCTTGAGAGCCTTAGGAAAAATAGATCATTGAAGTTAGGAGTGATATAATCTTTTTGTTACAGAAATTTAAATAAGTTCAATATTTCAATTGCTTAAATCACAGCTCCTATCTTAGAGACAGAAAAAATATTTACATGAAAATATATGATCTTAGCTTCATGTGGAATATGCTTCATAGGGGAAAGAGAAAACTGTTTTCTTTAAGGGACATAAATCTGCCAAAGCAATGTCAAGATAAAAATGTGAATAGCAAAATAAATTGATTTGAATTTTCAAAAAATTTGAACATTCAAAATTTGCATTTCCTTAAATCCATAATTGAAACTTAATTTAAACACTGTAAGTTACTCAGGAGTATGACTGAAATTGTTTTAAAGAACTCAAACAGAGTATCATTATGGTACTAAGCCAAGTATTTGCAAAGCTTTATAAAGCACATAAAATGTCTTCCAGTGAAGTGTTTGTTTTCTTTTCCAGTATATAAATAGATATGATTGTCCCCTACAGCAGTTTGCATACTTCTATTATTTTTTTAGTAGGATAGGCTTTTTCATTTCAATGTAGTACAAATATCCATGTAGCAAACCCCTATGTAAAGAGCACCGGAGATGTAGTATAACAGCCTTTTTAAAAAATTTAATACAAAAATTTAATTGCACTAAGAATAATGCTAGGTTTCTGTTTTAATCCTATAAAATATTTACATTCTAAATTACTTTCTAAAAAATATTTCTAACAAGAATCTCAGCATCAAAATATATATCTTTCATTATATATCTTTGTGAAATTTGCAATCTTTTCTACTACGACATGGTTTTTATGGTTTTGTGGTGGTGTTTAATGATAAATTAGTTCAAAGCATGTCAGTAGATCAATATACAGATGACCTTATTTGCTGATCTATTCTGGTCATATATAGTAATTTCAAGTTCTGAAAACATAATTATAGTACTTGAATCTAAAGATGATCTCATTTACAAGATAATTTTAACATTCTTGTACCATGAAGGATTTTGCTTTTTTAAATTTAGTTAGTTAGTTAATTAGTTTCCTGGTTTGTTCTTATTTATACTGTTTTGAAGGGAAAATGTGTCTTTAACATTGTCAAAATTGTTAATATGTTGTAGTGATTTACAGGTCTTAGATTTTCTGGTTGAGAATTAAACTAGAATTTTTACTAATTTGTTGGGCTTTGCTTCCTTTACCAGTATTTTCCTTGCTGTCTTCAACTGAACGGAAACTTTGCCCTTCCCTCCCCTATTCCCTTTCCACTCTCTCCCCTCTTCTACCATTTTTTTTTCTGTTGACAAAGAGAATTCCTGTTAGGTCTTACATGTGGATACATTCTTGTATCATCAAATTGAAGAATTATGTTATGTCTTAAACAACAAAACAGGCTTTTGAATCCCAAATAATTGCACTTCATTTCATAGAACCACATTTCAAAGCCACGTCTGGAAGCTTCTTAAAATCTTTCAAACTGCTATGATGTGATGAATAAAAACTCTGTGTGTTTTGGCTTATCTGAGAAGCAGGTGGTCCTTTACTGCAACCTTAATTACTACCTGAAAAAATCATCCACCTGAGAGCAGTGAATGAAAGACTAGCTTTTAGAACTTGCTGTCATGAGGAAGAAGGAAAAAAGACTAAAAGTAAGAACATTTATGCAAGAAATTTGGAACAGGACTGATACAAAATGAAAGTTTTTGCTTAATTTCGGAAATTTTAAATTAGCTAGTAGGTTGTTTTGACAGTCACCATGTAAAGTTCTGCTTCTCTAATATTCATGATACTGTGATTTTAGAAGAAACAAACATCTAAATAGAAACAGAGATGGGATTCTTTATTCTTAATGATACTTTMAATATTACAACTAAGATACCTACCCTAGTGTGCCTTTTAAGCCCATTGGAGAGAACAAGATCACAGAATCACAGAATGGTTGAGAGTGGAAGTGATCTCTGGAGGTCATCTGGTCCAACCCAGGCAGGGCCACCTAGATTTAGCTATCCAGGATCATGTCCAGATGGCTTCACAACTTCTCTTGAGCAACACCTGCAGGGTTCAGTCACCCTGATGACAGTGGAAATGTGCTTCCTGATATAGGGAACAGGGATATATAGGGAATATCCTCTGATTCAGTTTGTTCCCATTGCCTCTGGACTTGTCACTGCACACCACTGTAATGTACTTGGCTTTGTCTTCTTTATAGCCTCCTCTCAGGTTTTTATATACATTGATAAGATCCACCCAAGTCTTCTCTTCTCTAGACTAAGCAGTCCCAGTTATCAGTCTTTTCTTACATAGAAGATGTCTTCAAATCATCTTTCTGGCTTTTTAGTGGACTGCCTCCAGTATGTCCATGTCTCTCTTACACTGAGGAGCCCAGAACCAGAGACAGGACTCCAAGTGTGGCCTCATCAGTGTTGAGCAGAGGGGAAAGATCACCTCCCTCACCCTGCTAGCATCACTCCTAATGCAGCCTAGGATACCATTAGACTCTGTGGCAAGGGCACATCACTGTCTCATGATTTGTCTCCTGCTAGAACTCACCTAAACTAAGTATGATAAATTGCATCCTAAAATTTCTTGTTTCTCTCCATTGTCAGCGAAGAAAATTTAGGGTAAGTACAGTAGATATTACAGTACATACACCAGTTTATTACTCTAATGCCTGTTGGAAGTTTGTCTGAATCTCAGAGCATCTCAGATGGGATTAAACGTTTGTTTTTAAACACTGAATGTAGTCAGTTGCCTGTATACAGAAACCTTATGCCTGCACTATAGGCACCTGAGACACCTGCAGGAGGGCAGGCATATAGGTCTATTCTCCTCTGCAAAAGAGGGTGGTAATCAGGTAAAATATTCTAGATATCTACAATGGTATTAGGTCTTTTTTTAAGAAACATGTCTTCATAGTTGGTATGCAATTCCAGCAGCTTATAATTAATATTTCTAACACATATCAAAACTTAATCAACTTTCAATTGAATGTGTTGGAGAAATAATATTATTTCCAAGACATCCACTGAACCTGGCAGATGTGAATCTGGATTTGTGGAAAACATTTGACTTACAACAAGGAAACCTGGACTATTATTCTAGGATCTGTTAAATGGTATTAGACACCATTTGTATAAGTAACTAAATCAAGGCATAGGTATTCATATTTGAGCTCTCAATGAGGATCAGTCACAGAAACCTGGCCGGCCTCCAACAGCTGCTCCTCTAATAGCTGCTCCAGAAGGGCACGATCTTATTAAAAATCTGCCTAATCTATCTTGAATAATCCAGACATCTCAAGCAGCACTAATGGTTTAATCAAAAGTACATACATAATCAACACCTTTTGCCATTTGATTTTTCCCTAGGATATCTGATACAGGACAAGAAGATAGTACTCGATATCTATGAGAACATCAAGGGACGGATTTATCTTGAGTGAAACCTGGCTTCCAGGCAGAATGCCCCAAATCATCTTAAATTGCCAGAGATGAGTATGTGTGATCAAATTAATCAAGCCCGTAGCAAATACAAGCAGCAAAGTAAAATGCTTTCTTAAACTGTTCCACCACAGAAACTACTTATAGGCCATTAACAGCTTTGTAGAACTGTTGACAGAAGCTAATGTTAGATTAAAGCACTGCTGTTAGTTGAGGTGTGATGTTCAACACCACAGAACATTAGACAGAAAACAGGATTTGCAGGAATCTTACATTCTTCTGGGCAGCAGCTAGGGGTTTGATTGGATAGCCCACCCCACCTGAAATGGCTGGGCAGATGAAGTTCAATTTTGCCTTAAACTCATTTCATTGCCGCTACACACCTACAAATATACAAATGAATTGAACTCCAAATAATGACAATAGCAGTAAGTCAGGTAAATGTCTTATAGACACCACTGCACGAATACGTCTCGTTTTGGGTGTGTTTCCACAGACCTGAATCCAGCCCAAGATCCTACATATTTATATTTCTTCAGAAGCTGACAAGGAATTATTGGCTCATTTATCAAAATCTTTACAAAATCTTTTGTGTGTACCTATCTTGTGTGCCTCACTGGAAAAAGCATTCATGTGAAAGAGATGTCTTTTGTTTTATTAGCAGGGGCTTTGTTTGTATGCAATAAGTGATATTAATAGTAGTGCCAACACTATGAAACCGATTACAATTTTTATTGCACAACAATGGGTTTATGATTTGTACGATGGATGCCATAATTGCAGAGGTTTTTTAGTATTGAATTGCATATTTTGTTTATAAACAAAATTATCTCTTCAACTACTTATAGATAGGCAAGGGAAGATGTTAAATTTTCATTTGACAGGGAGAAAAATATTGGATGTTTCTCTCACAATGGATTTCTTTAGTAACTACGACTATCTTATCTAATTTTCTGGAAAAGACAGATTCTCAAAGGAAAACAATAAAAACATTTGTTAAATGGCAGCATTCCCTTCCTCGCACGTCAAATGGCAGGTGCTAATCTTACTTTTTAAAGGCAATACATACTAGTTAGCAGGTGTTTGAGTGAATTGATTTGAACTATGCCAGCCTTCTAGTAAAGCATTTATATGCCTGTGGTTCTTTTGATGGCTATGATAATGCTAATTAAAACAATATTTCATTTCCTTATTTTATATCAACAATTACAAGACAGAAAGACATAAAAGTGTTTTAAGTAGTACTACTTACTGTCTCTAAAAGTGCAACTACTTTTAAAATATAGGTATAAATGACAGGCAGAATTTACTGTGTGAAATTTTTCATGGTATGTCAGTGTATTTATCCTAAAAAGCTCAATTTGGATAGAAAGCACACAAAATAGCATTGTAACTTAAGTGCTTCCAGCCCCTTTAATGCCCAGTTTAGAAAGTATTAACTGAATAGACACATGAGAATGTCTCTAAAATTACTGTCTATTTTCTTGAGTAGATACCTTTGTGGGGCCTGATTCTAAATATTAAAAAGCCTTGAGAGGTGGAAAACTCATTTTAAGTAAGCAGAATTCTGAGGGACATTTTCAGATTGTCATTTTGTTACTGTAAAGTTATAAATGTAAAGTAGAACATAAACTTGGGAAAAATAATTCGTGTATTATTGAAAAAGTATAAGCAAAAAAAAGCAATAAATATGGGATGCTAAAAAATGTTGATGTATAAGTACACAAAAACTGGATAAGAGCAGATGTGAGTTGTCAGGGTCAAAGAGAATAAGAGTATGGATCACAACTAAGGAAAAAGAGAAAGCTGATTTAAATTGGTAATATTTAGGTGTAGTTTGGGAACCAGTACAAGAGATCCCATCAGAAACCAAATAAATTTACTACAGGTTCTTTTAGAAGGTTATATAATTCAGATTATTTTAAATCAGTCAGATCTCAGAATTTCTAAGTGATATCAAAGTAGAATATCATGAATTTTTAATAAAAGTAAAAGAAAATATCCATGGCTTCAAAAAAGGTAGGTTGCTAGCAAGCAGTGTCTGTAGACAAGATTCCCTGCTCCGTTGCAAACACTTCTTTACTGCGAAAATATAACTACTATGTAAAGTGGGTGCAGTATTCAGTACTGAATTGTATCAAAGCACTCATCACCAGTTTTTTTATACAGTAGTCAAGACTTGACCAAAGTGTTTAAAACAAGAAAACAGTATGCTAAAACTAATTAGCATATCCCAAAATTTGTGGTCATAATAGCCCAAACACCCCCCACCCCTGACAACATTAAGTGGCCACCACTGATCAGACAGCCCTTCTGTCTGATCCAAAAGTTACTTGGGCATATAGTACCGTTTCTCTGCCTTCCCAAAAATGCCCTGAGACCATCTTCATAATTTTCAATGATCAATATAAAAGCAAGACTCAAAAAAATATTTATATAGTGTTGAGAGTCAGGGATCAGGACCCAGGTGTGAATGGAGAAGCAAAGTTATTTAACTGTGCAGATATGCAATTTAATACACTTGTTCCAAAGTCCTTCAAACTGTAGAGTACAGGAGAACACTGTTTGGTATACTACCATACTACTGACACACTCAAAGATACAGGGCAACAGCCTGAACTCTGGTACTGATGTGATTTTGACCGGGGCCAAACTGGATTGCAGAATATGCAGACAAAGTTAGATCAGCTCACCAGACAACTAGCCTCTGGCACATTAGACACACTAGACCAGATGTAGTCTTTCAGTGTGCTTATATGCATAGAACTCTGACAAAATTGCACTTGTAGCACCTTATTTATTTTAATATGGCCAGTACAGTGCAAGTGATGGGGAAGTCTACAGTTGTCTTTTCACAAGATGTATTTATCATTTTCATCTTTGACATTTTAATATATAGTTCTATTTATTTAAAACCAAAAATGTTATACTACTTCATCACACACTACTACTTAGTAGTACCTGTATATCTAAGCCTTGCATATGCATTTGCAACTGTTACAGTAGAACAGTTGAAAGACCTTAATTTCTCTGAAATATTTTTGTACTGTTACCCCTTTTTTTCCTTTTGGCAAGTCAGCAACATTTTTACATTAGTAACAGTCCAAGGCTGCACATTAGAATCCCTAAGTTAGGCAAAAAACTGACTGATAAGCATCTTAAATACAATATCAAAATTGAATATCATCCTCTGACAGGTCCCAAAGCATACATTGTCAGGAAAACTTATAGAATATTCGAGTGAAGTGTTTTAGTGTAATTCTGATACCAGAAGCCTTTGAAGTTAGTTTGTGTTAGGTTAAGTGACGAGAAGCTAATCTGCACCCACGAAAGAAGGCAGAGAGAAACAATGGCAGGGACAGTAACTTGGTTAATAACCTGTCCTTGTTGCTCCCAGGCCCACACAGGAGAGCCAGCATCCCATTAAAGGTCCCTCTTCACAAACCCAGAAGACCACAGGGACACAGGAGYAGGCAGAAATCCAAATCACAGACTCCCAAGGAATGAATGCCTTGTCTGAGCAACTCCCAGGGCTCTCCCAGCACAGCCATCAGCCTTGTTGGCAACACATGAAACCCATCCGGAGGAATCATCAGAACCAGCTCTCCGGGGCACCTTGCCACCTTTTGGAATAATGGGAGGGGTTATGAGACATATTGTGGATTTGGGGAAAAAAGCATTTGGAGATTATACAGAACTATGGGATGCTTAAAGGAGACACCAAAGGTGGAAAAAAGAACTTTGAGTGCATTGGTGGGGACCAAGTGTAGGGAAACAGAGGAATAAGGGAAAAAAGGTCCATTTGCACTTAAGAAGAGGCTGAAGAATCTGCTTGCCTGGCCATGCCCTGTGCATGACCGTTGCAGTCAGTCATGTCTCTTCACTACTCCACCTTTGACTGTTTTCTGCAAGGAGCTCTGTACTGTCTGTGCATGTGTGTGCATGGAGAGTCTATGCTGTCAGCAAGCAGAATGAATGCTGTAAGTCTGTGGTCACTACTGGAGGGACATCAAGCCAAGCTAGTGGGCGAAAAAGCCTGGAAGTGAGAAGTACAGATCTCTAAGGCCCAGCTCTGGCAATGAGAACACTAGTGAACCTCTAAGAGCAACAGCTTGGTGGGGGAGGCAGTTTAGGGTGGAAGATGGTTTTTGGGACCAGGAGAGTCCCAAAGAGGGTGTGAGTGGGGGTGAGATGGCCTGCACTGGCAAGCAGCTGCAGCCGAGGGAAGTTATATGGCCAGGTACCAGCAACTGGGGAGACTGGGATCCAGAGCTAGCTACTGGGCAGACTGTCAGGCCGGTTGCTGGAGTGAATCACCATGTACGTCTGTATAGGTACATATTCTCAGTAGTAGAACTCCATCCTGCTCAGACAGAGAGGGGAGCAGGATGAGGCAGCTGGTACTATGTTTGTGAGAGCATATGTCTGTCTCTGACCTATGTGACACTAGCCATGTGTATATATGTGCGTAGGTGTGTATATGTAGTGTAACATGGTATCAGCATGTGCTCAGCCTCACTAAAGGGCAGATTAGGCAATCAAGTAGAATGGGGAGAAACCTGGGCACTAGAGCAGGACCCCCTGCCACAGGARGTACAGGTGATCTTGGAGGGAGAGTCTGCTGTGTTCCCAAGCTCATATGATCAGGTAAGCCCAACAGCCTGATAAGGGAGGTGTCATATGTGTTTGGGAATATGCTGTGCTACTTTTCTTTATCAAACTATGACATTATTTCCTAACGACTGAATGCTTGCAGATCAAGCCCCTCAGAAGCAGTAGGATTTATAAGATATTTTGAACATGCCATAAGAGTAGCATGTGCTGGATTATAAATTAAGTGAATTAAAGGATGTTCATCCTTATAATAAACCTTTGCAAATAATTTAAAACCTAGTTTTCTGTTAACAGGAGCATCTTTTCATCATCTTTTCACACACATCACTATAAATATATTGGTATTTTGTAACAGATATTTTCATTGATGTTGCGTTTCAATTTTAGCTTCATTCTTYGCATGTCCTTCAAGGTCTATCCATATTTTAGAATATTTTATGAGAAGCTGAGAAACTAAATCTACCTCTTCAATTTCAATGATTGGCCATGTCACATGTCATGCTATATGTAACTGTTCATAAATCTGTGAGCAGATGGAGATATCTTCCTACTGACAGATTGTTGTTGTCCTTTCCCCTGAGTGAAAAGCAGTTCAAGACACATCCTTAGCATTTCCATTGTCAAGTGACTATATGAAAGTGTGCAATAGCCTTTCCTGCAAATGCCTTGGAGCACATGACTTGTCTAACAGCGTATATGTAAAATCTTCAAACCATTTTCCCTTCGGTAATTTCATTCTTAAACTACATTGGACAGCTCCCTCAATATATTGCTATTTATGGGTCTTATTCKGAGGCATTTAATCCTTAACTGAATTACAGTGACCATCTACTGATCATGAAGCACCTTTTTGCGACTTGATTATATCTGTTTATGTTGTGGTTTAACCCCAGCTGGGAAGTAAACCCCATGCAGCTGCTCACTCACACTGCCATGGTGGGATGAGGGGAATTATCAAAAAGGTAAAAGTGAGAAAACTCATGAGTTGAGATAAAGACAGCTTAATAGGTAAACAAAAGCTGAATATGCAATCAAAGCAAAGCAAGGAGTTCATTCAGCACTTCCCAAGGGCAGACAGGTRTTCAGCTCTCTCCAGTAAAGCAGGGCTCCACTGYGCATAACAGTGACTTGGGAAGACAAACACCAGCACTAAAAACATCCCCTGCTTCCTTCTTCTACCCCCATCCTTACATGCTGAGCATGATACCATATGGTATGGAATATCCCTTGGGTCAGTTGGGGTCAGCTGTCCTGGCTGTGTTCACTGTCTACTTGTTGTGCACCCTCAGAGGCCTGGCTGATGACATGATGTGAGAAGCAGAAAAGGCCTTGACTCTCTGTAAGCACAGCTTAGCAATAACCCAAACATCTTCGTGTTATCAACACTGTTTTCAGCACAGAAACAAACCATAGCCCCCGAGTAGCTACCGTGAAGAAAATTAACTCCATCCTAGCCAAAACCAACACAGTTTATCATAAGGTAACTCATGTTCCACGTGTTATGGATGGATGAAGTTCACTCTTTAATGTAGTTCAAATGGATGATTCAAAAGAAAAGGATTTAAAATATTAAAAAATAAGATTCTAATAAYAAATAAGAAATCAATTATTAATTATGATATTCTGCAGCATGCACATTTACCTAATGAATCTCCAACTGCAATAGGCATTTCATACAAACAAATAATATCAAGGCTTCTTTCAAATTTTTACTTTTATTTATGACTATTTGTCAGATACAGATAAAAAAATCTTCTGAGCTATGAACAAATCAGATGATGGTAACCTTAAGTAAATTCAAAATATGATGTCTATTATTTCAGAATATATATTTATTGGAATTCTTTCAAATTTTTTTTACTATCAGTTTTACGTAATTTCTGACACTTGTTTCAAAATCTTAATTTTGTAAACAAAATATTTAATAAATGCTAGATACCAAGTTTCAACATACAGGACACATATTCTAATTCTAGGAATGCATCGTTAGCATGTATGTTAACATATTGGTAAAGATATAGAAGTACCATGTATCTTTAAAATTTTCTCTGGCATTGCCATTTTTGATGCTATTAATGTTAAATTTAATGATATTGCATCCTGTAGAAAATAAATTTTAATACCAGAAGTACTTATTAAAATCCTTTAAACTAAAGCTAATAAACATTAGCATCTTACAGAGAAAAGCCTTTGCATTCCCACAACTTTAAAATTATATTCCTTATGATGGTATTTCAGATGTACTTCTGTATCATATATATATGGCAGATTAGAGACAAGTGATTGAAAAAATTTTAGAATAGCTTTCAAGTCCAATTTTTTTTTTAGTATATATTACATAATGGTTTGAAAAATCAGAATTCTGTCACAATCAACAGTAATATTACCATTTTAAAAGGAGTGTAGACATCATAGATCTAATAATTTCACTGGAATGCTCTTAAATATTAATTATGCTTAAAAAGGTTTTACTGATATCTCGTACATAATCCAGTGGCTCACTCAGCTTTCTATTTAGCAGTGAAAAGAAATTCCTATCAACATTTTTATATTTGTGTGTCTTAAGACCAAAGCTTTAATTATGAGCTCATATTTATCGATCACTTAACAACAACAACAATATTTTTGTGGTTTTGATGCAGGGAGGATGTGCCATTTTGATTATGGATTAATCTTGAAAAAGTCATTTAACTTTGCTGCCACAAGTGATTTATTTAAATGACCATACTTTCAAATTACTTTAAAGCATCTTTTTATTGTCTTAGAAACTAAAGTATTTTTTAGTCTTTGAAACAATGCTTGGATTTCCTTGTATCATCACTTCTATTTTCTTGTAGCCATGGGTTAACATCCTGTCAGTGAGGGTGTTTTTTCTTCTTTTATTTCTTTCTAAACTACAGTTAGCCTTTTGGAGATTATTGCCCTACTTACTGAATCATGCAAAGTCATATTTCTACTTTGCCCTGAAAACATGAAGTTTCTTCCTTATAGGCACTATATCTTTGCTTTTTGAAAAAAAAAMCACAACTATAATGGCAGTTACTGTCATGTTGATTAAATCAATTATAAGTATATAAATAATATGTAGATGTGACCTTGAATGATGATGGCTTTATCTACTTAGTTTATATTAGACCAACAGACAAACATGCTATACCCTTAAACATATATGGTTAAACTGTCCCTTAATACTAAACTTTCTACGTGGACTAGATGATCATAATTGTGGTTCTTTCATGTGGCACTAGAGTTTTCCTAAAAGTAGATTTTAAACATACCATTTTGCATGTTTGTGATGGTTCAAATAATTTATGCAGAAATCTTAAAGAAATCTAAAAGATTTTGATCTTGAAAATGATAAGTAAAGGTAGTGAGTRTTGTTCAAGGTCAAATATATAGATCTTGACTCCATGCAGAATTTGTTTTGGAGTAAAGAAACTTTCTTATATAGAAAAGATGCTCATGAATTCCCATTCCTAATTTTCTGTTTGTGCTGTCTATACAAATGCAGCTATTGCTTTATGTTCTATGAAAAGCCTCTAGACTTTAAACCATATTTGAAATACATATTTGATAGAATTTTTTTTTCTTTTTTTAACTCCCTCTTTGTCCTTGGCTTAGCAGGTCAAGGAGACAAGACCAAAAAATATTTCTTTCCATCTGCTAGTCATTTCTTAAACATGGCTTCTGCAAGTGCGTTGCAGGAAGTTAAATCATCCCTGTGTGACAAAGGCTTCCTCAGTTTATTCTTCCAATATAGAGTGCCTAATCTTTGAATAGCATCTACTCAGAAATTTCCAGATTACTTTTATGAGGCTGTGTCATATTTCTATTTTGCTTTAGCCTAACTTACTAAGAATACTCAGATAACCTTTGTGAGGAAGTTTCCAGATGTGATACACATTTGCTGTTGATATATCCACCAGTGAACCCTTTCAGAATGTCCTCTTTCATGTCACTTTCTTGTCTAAAGCACAAGTGGAAAAATGGAGTACCGAAATATGCTTTCACAGGGAAAAAAGAGAACAACAAAACAAGAAGCCATGAGGGTTTCGTATTTCAGATGTACACTGATGAGCACTATTTGAGAACATAAGAACATATTATGATTTGTGAATTATAGTTTGATTCTGTTTAGATAGTTTAAGTTCTACACTGAAGATGAAAGTTATTCAAACAGGGAAATTATTCATCACCGTTGCTTATTGTGGTATCTATGATATCCCATGAGAACCTGGGAGTACCTCAGATGCCTGCTGACTAAATCTGGATGGAGTCCAGATATAGATGAGCATCCCCTTAAYTGTAATGGAGGGAGAGAGATGATGAAAACAATATAGCAGCCACAGTGGTTAGCATTTCAGTTTTCCAGATTTTTCGGCTCCCAATATTTTATTACTTAGTATTCCAGTATTTGTGCTGAAAATAGAAAAAATTACTAGCTTTAACACTGCAAGGATTTATTTAAAGTGAAAAATTTTCCTTGACCATCTCTCTGTCTCCAGGTCACTCCTGAATTGGAATGTCTGATACATGCTTTCTCTGAATATCTAGTTGCAATTTCCGTAATACACCAATGTTTTTGGTGTAAAATGACGTGATAGAACAAGTTAGCAACTTTTTCACAGACAAAAGAACCGTCAATTTTTCTCTTGTGCCCTCTGCAAAAACCGATAAAATGGTATTCTATACTCCACGTAGCTTTATTCTTCTTCATTTATGTCAACGTAGCAGTACACATTTAAAATAAGGAAAAAAGTTCTTAGTATAAATTTTCTTATTCAATGCACAGTAAGTTTGGAAAGGACCATTGTTTTATGTAACTATGGATATAGCTAGTAAGACTAGCAGCAGATTAAAACATAAGAGAAATATGGAAAAAAATATTCCTACTTTTCCTATTTTTCCCTTTGTCCAGACCAAATTTTCATCCAGTATTTTCCATCTCAAAACCAACAATCGGCTTTTTGGTTTGATTTGTTTATTTGTTTGTTTGCTTGGGGTTTTTTCCCTTTTTTTTGTTTTGGTTTAGGGGTTTTTGTTGGTTTTGTTTTGTTGTTTATTTTTTTTAAGGAGAACTCTCTGCCTTTCAAAAGGCTCAGAGAAAATATAAAATAGTTTAAAATTCATCTAAAAAATTATTATGAGAAATAGAGTTTTACAATGCCTTACAGTTTACTTAAAGTATAATGGCATTTAAATCAAGTTATCTATCACAATGCCCTCCGCAAGCACAATTCAATAGATCACCAATTTGGGGGAAAGTCCTCATTACTGTGATCTAATGAATCTCTTTAGGCTTATTTGGGACAAATTTTCTGACATAGATTTTCTAAACATATTATTTTTGTTCACATGCAAAACTTCCCTAGATATTCCAGCATCCGGAACATAACATTTAACTTCCATAAAGGTGCCACCCTGTAGGAGAGGAAGTAAAAATTCTTTATAGCAGGAAAAGCTAGYGTACACCTTTCTCCCTTATATCTGTCGTACATGTGTGCTGGTTTGGCTGTAAACTAGCACGGGAAATTAACCCCACACCGAATACCTCGAGAGATTTTAGGTCAAAATTACAATTTTAATAAAAAAGTTTAAAATAAATGCAGTAATACAGAAACACGGGCTTAAACAAACCGACAGAGTCACAGTACAACCTGACACCCTGTTGACCAGGGTGGTAGCTGTGCAGTCCAGTTAGGCACTGGTCCTGCTGGAAGGCCTGGTAGTCCAGTCTCGGTAGTATAGTGGAGTAGCTGAGTCCAATTCCGAGGAGTGGAGTAGCTAGCTGAATCCAAATCCGAGGCGTGGAGTGGAGTCCCGAGAGCAGAGTCCTGTCAAGCCGAGGATATCTTCTCCCATCCAAAACCCTTCTTTTATGTTGTGCTTCTTGGCTGGCACCTCCTCAGGGGCAGGGACTTTCACAATGGAAGAGGATCTTCCCGATGTTCTATTGGTTGCGTCGGTAATGAGCTTGGAGGAGCCCTAGGGTCCTCCGAGATGCTCCCGACGGGTCTCAGAGATGATCCGGGGTCCTCCGATGGGGTTCAGGCTAATCAGTCAGGCTGGGTGGYGCTACTGGGCCATTAACTTGGATCAGATAATCAGCTGGGYGGTGCTAATGGGCCATTAGCTGAGATCAGATAACCAGGGTGGGTGGTGCTTGCTGTCGGCTGGAGTGCTTATCTSAGTTCTGATAAGGAGTCCCAGGTGTGTAATTATGAAATTTATCCAGCTTTTGTGGGTGGTAATAGAATATATAACTAACCCAGAACACCATGAAACCAGTTCAAGAATAAATGGATGATCATCATACCTGCTTGAGCAAAAGTTATCAGCAGATGTATTAATAAATAAGATTATAGAATCATAGAATTGTTAAGTTTGAAAAAGACCTCAAAGATTATTGAGTGCAACCATATGGTGAAACAAGACTTAAGTTCTCATTTACATTAGCAAATAAACCCAGCCAAGTGATCTAAGCCAGAAAACCATAAGTGTTCATTGATATCAGTACCACACTATTTCTTATATAGAATCTGAATTTATTTTAAAGCCAATGTCTACACATCAAATAATAACAGGTTTATGGAAAAAAAAGATAATTMTATACCCTATCTGATAATACACTTCTGAAAAGCTCTTCCATAGATTTTAGGAAATTTGTGCACTGTCAATTGTATCTGTTGAATCAAAAACATTTATTTGGAACATAATTTATATGTCAGCTTTTAATATTTTTTCTCTTGATATGATTTATGTTATATAATCTTTAAAAATGTGTGTTTCATTCCGGTCTGTCTTACATGTCTTCATTTGTCTTACTAATTTCTTTGCAGATTTAAAYCAAATAGTTGGGGTTTTCCCCCTTCCCCCTCTCACAGCATTTTGTTTGCTTTTTACTTTTTTTTTTCACTTTCTGCTTATATTTTTGAGCAGAATTGTTTCTAGGAAACACATGTAGTTGTCATTTTTGAGGAAATGTGTACAGTTTAACCATAAATAATGAATTGTCTGAGGACAACAAATACTGAGTTTATAGAAAGCAAAGTGTTTGTAACTACTCATATATAATTTGTATCTAAAACATGCCAGAAAACTTCTGACAAGGGTACAGAATATATTTCTTTGGAGCCATCAACTCTAGCTTGTAAAAAAAAACGAACCTGTCCTGCGTTCAGGCTTTTAACATGCCTGTGAACACCATTATTTGGAATGTCATTACTGACACACTCTTTTATTCCTACCCATATGTGCAACCTGAAATAAAAACTTCTTATAATACACATCGTTGCATGAAAAATGGCAGATAGGAATGTTCATATGCAGAATTGTTGTTTGCTTTTGTGTAAAGCAGACAGCAGTCTTTGCTAAACTATACCTTAAATAAATAGTATCCAGAAGTTAAAATCTTTCACGTTTAAAAAATTTTTATTCTTTCCCACTTCTGGAATTAAACTTAGAAGACACTGGATTTCATGGTGCAGGTTCATCCTAGGGACAAGCCCTCATTCCAAGTGCAGGATATGCCAGAATGAAACCTATTAATGCCTCCCTCTGTGATCTTGTTTAAAGCCCAGTCTTGCTGTCATTGTGCCTGGGGGAGGAAGAAAAATTGAATAACATCTGAATATCTAAAGGAAAGCTGAAACATTCTCAGAACTAATTATGCATTTTCTTGTTTAGACTTTCATTATTTTTCTTCCATTCTTCTGACACTGTCTTCTACATCACCATTTTTACCACATGATTTAAAAAGTAATAAAATGCTGACACGTGATGTTCCGACTTGGAATTAGATTGTAGGCTTCTGTCAGACAAATAAGATCAAAAAGGAAACATCAGACTTAAGAATCTGAGAAGTTGCTCCTACTAAAATTTATGTTCAGATCAGGAAAAAGAAGCTGCATTCTTGTGTCACAAATTGTAGACTTTTCTTGGGCACTTGAGATTAGAGACTATGCTAATGTTTGGTGGTTTTTTTCCCCTAGATAAGTCAAAGTTCCATGAAATTTCGCTGAATTTTAGTTTTAACAAAAAAGTAATGCAGAATTGCATAGATCTTTTATTAAGGAATCACTTCAGTGGTGTTGCAAATTTAAACCACTGGAACTTAAATATCTGCTATACAAGCATCCTTTTAATGGAATTTAGCTTATTTTTAACTAAGACGACTGTGTAAATATAGCTTTGTTGGGAAACATCTGGACAAATACCCATGGATTTTCTGTACTCGGACAAAATACACCTATCAGATGCCCTTACATACAAGTATATTTACACATATATATTATCACACATTTTTTAATCTGGCAAACCTTGGTGGTATGCAGATATCCTACTCTCTAGGAGTCTATTTCTTATAATTTGCATTACAATGACAAACTTCAGATTTGTGAATTGTCCAGATGGTAACATAAGTAAATCTGGGTGTCCAAAGCTCAGCACTGTAACCCATACTGGCATGAGGGTCATGGGGTATATTTTATATGTTTGAAAGTGTGCGTAGTGGTAGCTATTGCCATTCTTCATCTAAATACAAGCCAAGGTTTGGGGTTTTCTGCTGTAGCTTTGACAATAGCTTTGAGTAGTGGAAATGAAGAGTTCGATGTATGAGAATCTTGAAGAAAAGAGCATCTAAATGATTGTATTTTTATGACAGTCAATTTGGCAGAAGAGGGGGCTGGGTAAACAGTATGATCCCACTTCGGGCTGGAGGATGGGAAAGAAATTTGAAGGAATGCTTTACAATTTAATTTGTACAAAACACTGCACAAAAATTAGATTTTTTTTTTCTAAAAGCATTCCAATATGTAAAATCTCTGCTTTTCAACCAGTAACAATGTTACTACATTCTACTACAGGAGAACTTTTTATGTGGTTTTCTTTTAAGACCCTTCAATTAAAAACTTATTCAGAGGTGAGGTAATAAGTTGAATTTAAACACAATTCCTCTATAAGTATTATAAGCTGTAAAARCATTGCAGATTTGGAACATTACTCTCTTGCACAAACTTCATGAACAAAAGTGGTAAGTAAGTTAAGGTCATTAAAGTTCTTAATGGTGATGCTGTGTTAAAAGATATTATATACCTTACTCTTGAAGATTCCAGTCATAAAAACTTAAGTGAAGGCAAAAAAAATAAATATTTTTACTTATTGCACCATCAGGAGACAATAGAATTTGAACTTCATAGCTACATTTTTTTCAGAGAATAGGCTTATTTTATCATCATTCTCAACTGGATATTTATTTCATTATAAAAATTACAGGATACATAACAGACTTGTTGAAACATCAGCAGTTCTTTTGTCAAATCGTTAAATCTCAGTACTGGGTCTTGGTAACCATGTTTTCTGGATATTAGATTTATAGCATAAACACAGCAATCTGTATTGCTTCATTAGTGTCATAATTATGACATATCAACCCAGATGAAAGAAGAAAGGAGTTAATTTAAGCATAAGGATAATAAACTGCATAACACAGAACRTTTTCCCATAGCTCTATGAGATTAATTCTTTTCATCTTTTCTATTAATTTTTCAGATGTGAAATTGTTCCTGTCACCACTTACCAAAACAACATGAAGTTTTCCACCTGAGGTTAACTTCTCCTCATAGTTTAAATACACAAGCTTTAACAACAACAGAGGATATCATCTGAATGCTGACTAGCTAAAAACATCTGTAGTTGTTGTAGTTAATATACCACYGTTATCAAGAACATGATAATTTGCTCAGGTACAAGTACCTAAAGAAACACTTGCTATATATTTGTCTAAACAATTTTTTTTCTGTTTCTTTAAGGAGATTAATTGAGATATTGAACCCTTTGCTAGTTTGACACCCACCTTTTGTGACGTTCATTGGTGACAAGCATAGCATGGTGGTAATAACACCAAGGTTGTGGGGTCGATCCCTGTATGGGCCATTCGCTTAAGAACTGTACTTGAGAATCCTTGTGGGTCACTTCCAACTCAGAATATTCTGTGATTCTGTGATATATTTTTTGAGGAACTTCTATCTCTCTTTATTGTTGTTGTTGTTGTTGTTGTTATTATTATTATTATTATTATTATTATTATTATTATTATTATTATTATTATTATTTTTTATTGATTTTTTTCCTAGCTCTTCCTTTGTATGCTGAGTAAATTACTCAGGCAAATTAAATAAAAAGTGTAAGGACTTCTTTAGCAGATTTATTTTGGACTCCTCATCAGAAAAGACTATCATAAACCTTCATCACTCAGAATTTGATTTTATACTGTAATTTATTCTATTTCTAACCTGAAGAGGAAAATATAGTAGTTTTCTAGCAAAATATATTTTCTTATCTAATCTGCATAGCTAGCTACAGACTCATATGTATATATGGTGTTTCCCCCACCCCCTGCCTTGCTTTTTTAGTTTGCAAAGATTTCAACTGGCATAATTTAAAAAAAATCATTAAAATACTATAATTTTCATAACACAAGTGTTTGCTAGGCAGGCAACTATATAGGTTTTGAAAATTTCCTGTGTTCAGTAGTAACCTTGTGCTGTTCCCGTGCACATTCACAATTTCTGTGTAAGTATGTGTGGCATGCATGCACAATCAAACTTTGAACATTAAATGAATTCTACAGAAGGAACAAAAAATAAACCTCCATGGCTTTCTAGTGTGAAGAACTGAGAATAATCAGAGTGCATTGAAAAGATAATTAGTAGAAAGTGCTGATATGATTGCAAAGGATGGGTACAGCTGTTTGTGCCTATAAGGAGACACAGCCATCTGTACGCACAAGAGCTTCATTGCAGTACGACTGCTTCCTTCTGAATCCAGCACAGCTGAGTTGGGAGTAAACAGGGCAAAAATTTACTTTTCAATTAGGATAGTAATTTATTTGTGCTGTAATACTGTAGACTATCTTTTTCCCATCCTTTTTCAGAATTTATTTGAAGTTCTGTTTCTTTTCTGAAGATGAAGAGGACTAGGCCTGAGGGCTTGCTAGCCTGCTCAAATTTCATGACTCCATCTGTTTAGAGCCTTAATGCTTAAACAACACTTCAGTGTACAGAATTCATTTTTATAGATATAAATCCATTTAGCAAGTATGGGAATCAGTTCTAACATAATTTCCAGAACAAATCACTTGGTGGACTTAGAAAGGAGGGGACCTTTCAGRTTAGGGTTCAGGCTAAAAGCGATTAAGAAAATGTTCAGAAATAAGTAATTCATAACATTTGTAAGGATCAAATATTTATTGTTATTGTGAATAATAACATACATATATTTTCATCAAATTCTGTTAAAATCCTCTTGTCAGAGAACTGTATACATTGTAATTATTGATGATTTTAACCAAACTAGCAATGTAGCCAGAAGAAAGAGAACGATAATTCAAACATTGACTGTGTTTCCTCTGTGAAAAAGAATCTGACTCTTTTCACCATTCATCAACAAAACAATTGGAACTTATATTCACAACTGCGTGGAACAGCCATTTCAAATGATAAAGTCCTGTTTTGAAAGGTCCATAGAACTTTCTGCACCAGTGTGTCTTTGACTTAAAACCTTAAAACCTTACTTTTGGTGGGTGAAGGAAATTCATCTCCACACAAACCATTCATTTAAGCACAGAAGAAAATTTCATACCTTTGGTTTTATTTATACAAGGTTTTAAACTTAATGAAATTGTAACAGGTAGAAATATTTTCCCTAACACCCACCCTCACAGGATTGCAAAAGCTCTGTCTATAATAGCTCCTATTTGCTAAGTTGCTTCAGTTCCTATTCAGGTATTGTAAAGCCTTTGATGGTGAACTCATGTTGATCCCGTCATTCATTTTTTTAAGAAGCAAGAGATGGAGGCATTTCATCCTGTGCTTTTCCTTCTGAGCTCTGCATTTCCTACTGATTCAGTTTTAACTTCAAGGTTTTTTTTAGTTCTTACCATATTCTGAACCTCTTTCAGAGGTGGTATACTAATGCACACACATCAGTATATGGCTGCTTTATGCAGAGTTGTAAAATATTTATTTATACAAAAGAAAATGAAATGTAAAAACATTATTTACCAGTATTAAAAAAAAATTCTTTTCCATAGAACACTKACAAAATACTTTTGTTTCTAATAGAAAATGTTAATATCTGCTTTTCTGCTTTATAGTCACAGAATAACTATAATCACATATCTCTGAGTGGGTTGTTCATGAGTGAACAACTTGCTTTTAGAGACAATAAAAATTAAGACTTAGAAGGTTAAAGAAGCATACATGTTCAACTGAATTTTAAGGAAAACTAAAATCTTCTCCTAACCACTCTTATTTTTATACTATAGAAAATAGGATAACTGCTAAATATAGAGAAATAGCTTGAATTTGTATTAAATTGGATGAGGGGTGTATAGCTTATTTACAATAACTGTTGATTACGTACAGTCTCCAAATCTGATGTCCTTTGCTTTGTTCTCCTTAGATGTTATASTGTCAGTAATTCCACTCTCATGTTGTTGTTTGGCTTCTTTTTCTTGAGGATCTTGGTGCCATCTTGGTATAATTTGAGTCACACATTAGATTATTATCTTGGAGAACCCAGTAATAAAATATGTAGAAATAAAAACAGCTTAATGAATCTACAAAATGAATAAAAAATAAAATAACATTTTTTTAAAAAAGTCAAGAGCAAACAAGAAAAAGTCACTTTCGCAAAATTAAAAGAATAATTACAAGAAAAGTGGCATGTAATTTGTTTAGTGTTTCAAGTTCAGGTCCTTCTGTTTATGACCAAACCTCAGTATGTAGAGGTGTTCTGTGTGATTAGTTTTGAGATTTTAGATCCCGCTGGAAGTGTACAACTCATATAGCAGAGTAGTTAAAGTATTTACAATGAAATTAAATATAAACATATTCCTTTCTTGTGTTCTCTTTAATTCTTTAAATAAGAACATGGAAAAAAAAAAACTTTAAGAAAGAGCGAGCTTAATGCTTTAGAAATATCAAACTTAAAGTATTTTCCTGAAGTCTGCTGAAATCAAGAACTCCTGAGAAGGACTTCATCTCTGTCTCTGGGTCTCATACTGTATTATTCTGTGTTCTGGTGAAGAAATATAGTTGATTTTGACATGAAAAGTAAACATAATATAGGTCTTTACTATAATTTAAAATATTTAATTGAAATATAGAAAAACAGGGTATTAATAAGCRTATTGTCATACTGATGATCATTTGCATGGCTGATTTGGTTTTATTTAGATCTTATTTTGATTTAACGTATTATAGCATATGTAAGAAATGAAAGCAACATAACCATGGGAAAGCAGCACAAGTAAAGGGTTAACCATGTATAACAATAATCAGTCGAGCAACACAYCAGTCTGTCTCCCAATTCCACTTCACAAGCTAGTTACAATATATATCACTAGGCAGATAAAGAGAAAGCACGTATTTATTACATAAGTCTATACATTACTGTACTATTAATTTATTTTTTTATCAAGGAATGAGTTAGATGAACTGTTTCTGAAAGGAGTAATAAACATGTAACCATAATAAAGGCCAGATGACAGTCAGAGACAATTTGAAAGCATTCTATGAAAACCAAAATCAAATTCATATTATAGAAATTAAATTTTATAATTAAATCACATAAAATAAGATTCTACACTGTGCTTATGGTCATTTGAGTTTGGCATATAATTTGAAAATATTATTTCTACATTAATTTAATTTCCATAATTATATACGTGAAAAAGTGACTAGAAGTCTTCAAAATGAAATCAAGATGGAAACAGTTTTACGTATCCTTCCTTGGTTAAAAGCCTCCTCCACCTTCTCCTCCTCCTCCTCTTCCTCCTCCTCCTCCTCCTCATCAAACAATAATAATAACAATACATCATCAAGTATCACTTACCATTTAGAATAAATTTATAATAAAAACATCTTCCTTTTTGCACTCGTAAATATATTAAGTCCTCAATTCTGCCAGACAGTCCTCAAAGGATGAGTCTTTCTCTGACGATATGGTAGAAGATTCAGGTCTTAAAATACAATGAATTACTCTACTTTAGAAAATCTACTCTGCCAGGATTGGCTGTAGAAAGCCAATTTGTGGGGAGACAAAAACCCAGACAAAATAATAACAGAAGACACCAAACTGTTACTACATTATTGAACTACCCTCTATTGTTGTTGTTGTTGTTTTTGTTGTTATTATTATTATTTTTATTGATAAAATGTGAATGGCATAAAAATAAAAAAAAATAACCACAATTATAATTTCATTGTATTATTGAAAAAAAAAAGTCTTTCAATATGTATGTTTTCCTTTTATGAACTTAATCAGGGGTTTTCTACTTCAAAATAGAGTTTTAAGGATAAATTCATTTTCCTAGTTTAACAGTTCCCTTTTAAATAGCAACTAGCAATGACATGACAAAGCCTAGGCCATAAAAGAAAACTATGACTCTTTCCAGGCTCTCTCCAAAGTCCTCATTTACTCGTTGAAAGAGGCTGATTCAAGCATAGTTCAATTCATTATACATCCATGCTCATATTTTTAAGCAGATGCTAGCAAGACTTTGCACGACATGCAATGTTCCCAATGCCAAAGAACAGTGGGCAATCTGTTCTTCATCTTTTGAAGATGACTAGCTGATTGTTCATCTCATTCCCTAATTATTAAGGATGAATAAAGTGATTTGGATTACCAAAAAATGAATCAACCTGTAATTTTCACAAAATTGGGCAGGAACTTCAAATACGTTTGAAATCTAAGTAATACTAGAAAGTGTTACCTACAGAAAGCAAATATATCAGAAAAAAATCAAGTTTTTGATAGAATTTCTGGCCTCAAAAATTTACATTCCTGCCAGTGTTGTCATTATTCTGTTTTAAAACTGGTTTGCAAATTGTTTGGGTTGTTACGAGACTTCACCTTTTGCAATTCATCCATTACTATTGCATATTGCATCCATGTATTACTTCAGCAGTACCCAGGGAGCCCCAATTTCCATAATTGTAGCATCATAGATTATCTATCTCAATACAGTGTATATTATGAAATATTTTGAATTTTTAAAATACTACCTGCTCTTAGAATTATTAGACTGGAAAGTTCAAAGGATCTTATTATTAAAGGATGATGATGCCAGAAAATCTATTACATTCATAACTAGACTGAAGTTTCATTTTGAGAAAAGAATCAATAGCATATAATAGTGCTATTTCTCAGTTGATTTTCTAAAATCATAAGAACTTCACAGAACTTATAGTTACATCAGCTGCTGTTGTAGTAATGCACAGGAGAGAGATTTTAGATAGAAATCACATTTTATTTTGTTTTTCCAGGAAACTGATGTTATTCTGTCAGTAGATGTTTTTAAATGTGATGGGGAGGTGTAATTTTTGCTGGCTTTTTGTTTTTTTCCTTTTGACTGCAAGTTTTCAAATGTTTAGTTTCACATGAAATAATCTATGTGAATTTATAAATTTAATGTAAAGAGTTTTTGAAAGTTTACATATTACAGGCCAAAATGTCACAATTATATATTAACACATTCATAAATTAAATATATTCACACAAATGAAATTAAAAATATTGAGTAAACCTGGCACTGTGACTTTCAAAGACTTTAACCACAAAAAGTCTTTGAAAAAAAGTTTACTTTGGGATGGAATAGTATAGAGTGGTCTTGCAAAGTGCTGAAATTCCTTGTTGGYTACGTTTCTCGGTTCTAAAATGTTTTGACTGCACATTTGTCTTTACTAAGAAGAACAAGAAAGGAGATTATTCTAATTTAAGTGGAAGAAGAAAGATGGCCTTGTGCAAAAAACTGTACCACTATTCTTTGTAGTTATTTTTCAAATATTACATATCCAAGGAGATTATGAGTAGCATGATAAGGTATAGGACTATATAAGCTGTAGCATCTCATAAACAGCTATGGATCTTTGCGTTAGTGTCAATGGATTTATTCTTGAATTTTATATAATTGGAAATTAGCCAATGTGGTGTAAGAAAAAATCCTTTCCAATCCCAACTTCATAATAAATTGACTAAAGAAAGGAGTTGTTCACCATTTTCAGATGTTTTGAGTACCCAAGAGGCTTGCCATAAGTAATTAGACTTGATTTCTCTTCATGGAGACTTTTATGCCTCTTCTGTCAAAGAACCACTCTAATGGCCCTTTCTGTTGTTTGCCACACCAACTCTCCTTCCAGACCTCAAGACTTTTCTTTTCTTTTTGCATTTTGGAAATGAAAGGCTTAACCATCCTTTCTAAGGTGAGTCTGTGATACAAGAGTTGCGATAGAATAATTTTTTGTAACTCTGATAACCTAGATTAAAGGTTATGTACCTGCCTTTTCCAGGGTACTGGGCAAAGTGTGAAGGGCCTTTGCCAAGGAATCTTTGCAGCCGCAATGATTCCTATCCCACCTGCTTTATGAGGAATTAAATCTTCCAGTTGGGTTTTTACTTAACAAGGATTGAGCAAAAGGGAAACAAAATTTAATCTGATTAGACAGTCATATTCAGCTTACTTGTTCTACAGAAGGAATTACTAAACATCAACTTTTGCTCTGTCTTTATGTATTAATGTCAAAGAATGGGTTCTGCTAAATCTTGTACAAAAAGGATGCTCTTTTAAAAAAAAAATAGCCAACATTTCTGTAGAAAGGCAGACAGTTAAAAGGACTGAAATCATGTGCTGGTGACGTCCAGTGAGCGCCTTACATGCAATCATGCAGCAAGAGACAAACACTTTTCAGTCACAATTGTCATTATTGTCATGATCTCACTGTAAACCTTTGTCAAAAAGAAAAATGGATGTGTTTCTGAACTTGGATTCTCAAATAATATGCAGTGCTATGATAGCACCGAGTAGATTGATTATGTTCACTCATGCTGACTGAAGATCCAATTATTTACTCTTTGTTCTTTAATAGTTCATATGGCAGGATTTTTGGTGGTTTATACTATTTTTGTATTATTTAAAAGTTTTCCTTGAGTACACTTAATGTATTTGTTAACAGCTGATTGAAAATGGAGTCTAAGATTAAATATGATCCTAATTGAAGTGACTAATAAAACAATTAATAACTTTCATTGTGCCCTTAAGGGTGGGTTCTTTTCACCTTATTCAAGGCCTTTAGAAATTAGATGGCTTATGAGAAGAAGTCATTTAAGTCCATCCTTGGTCAATGGAAAGAGGACTGATGCCTCCCCAAAGCAAGATTCCTCCTGATGTGATATATGTGTCTAACTAGGCAGATTTAATTTCTTCTGGGAGTGAAACTTCCACTTAGGAAAACAACTTTGGCAGAAAGCCTGATAAACTAATTCAGACTGGATATCTAACAGATAAAATCAAAGAAGGTTCCTACTCCAAACATATAGCTGTAAATGGACGTCTTCCTCAGTTTCTAAGGAAATATTCCCATGAAGAGTTTTAAAAAGAATACCTCACATAGCAAATAATTTGTAAGTCTGGAAAAATATGTAAATGTTGACATTTTTCAGAACATGTTTTAAAAGTGTTTATTCTTTTTTATACTTTTAAAGCTATATCTTAAATTGCAATTTCTTCTGGGAAAATATTCTACAAAAAATTATCTAATTACTAAAATTCATCGTACAATATACTACAACGGTTTACATATCACAAAATTAGCTCTTGTAATATTTAGTAAAGAAAAAAGATTCTATATGGAGAAACRCATGACAGAAAGCAGAAACCTGATTTTGGTCTCATTAAAGCAATGAAATTCTCRCCTGTAATGTCAGTTAGAACAGAACTGTACCCTAGAAATAAATGCCTCAGGTTTTCTTTGGAAACCTGAGCCGAGCTACTGTTGTAAAAGAGATTTTGGTCATAGAGGCACTGGAAATGTCAGTATTGGTGTAGCTATTTTGTACATACCTTCAGTAGAGGTCAAATTAGCTCCTGAGTTACTCACCTTGTTCTGTTTGCTTTTTCTACAGTTGCTCCCAACATCGATTCCAACCTGCTTACTTTGTATGTTTAGGAATTGGAAATTTAATCATGTCAGTATAATTATACTTCACAGTGTCACAGGAGGCCCTGCCAGGTAACTTTTTGTGACACGGTCATTTCAAAATATTCCATTTGCTGGCTGAACATATGCATTCTGAAAACTTGCTTCAAAAAATGTTTTTAATGTATATATTATTGCACAATAAATATTTATTTTTGTCTCTAGGATATAAAGAACTACAGAAGCTTCCTTGCTGAAGATGCATTGAATGTTGAAATAGTCTCTTTTTAACTTGCCATGAAAAAGTACATTTCAAAAGTAGATATTTTTATTATCTTGAATCACAGACTTAAATCACACTCATAGCTGTGATTAAAAATACATTTTTGCATTCTTTTATTGCTCAAATTCTATTTTGCCTTGCTATTGCTTTTTGCTATTGACAGTCTATTGAATGTTTGATTTATCATGCCTTTTTTTTAAAGTTACTACAGTATCTCCAATTTAGCAAGCATTTTCTTTCCATATGACTTCAAACATTCTATAACAATTAAGTGGATATAATGCAAATCCTTTTTTCACTTTGTCCTTCCAGTTGTCTCATGTATGTCACCCTTTCTAATCCTGTTTTTGTTAATAGCTCATAGAGTTTGTAATTCAAATGAAAATCCTTTTTTTTTTATTTCAAGATTTTTCAACTATTATTTTCTTTCTGCTATTATTACAGAAATATTTTGAAGAATTCAGTCAGTGACCCCTATTACTTTTCAGTTTCGTCCAACTATATTTACAGGAAATATAAGGAACTGTTTCAAAGTTTGGATAAGGCACAACCCTCTATGCCTTAACTTACATGATTACATTGACTAATCATGAACAGTGTCTGAAAGTCACTCATTTATTTCTTTTACATACATTTATTTTGTCCCAAAGTTACCTCTAATAGTGATGAAGGTAGAGTTGATTATGTTGTTTTTAATTCATTTAATCTGTACCATATATTATTAATATTGATTAAGAAAAAAGAAAAAACAAAAAGCATAGGTATGAAATAAGATGCTTGTTCACCATTCTCTTGATATATGTGCTGRGAAGGAAGACCAGTACTAATGATATTCTTTTAGGAGAGGCATCATTATTGCAGCTGAGGTCGAAAGGGTCTAAGAACAGAATAAATTGAAAGTCCACAGAAGAAAGATAGGCAGAAGTCCAGAACTTTATCTGCAGTACAAAAGAGACCCAAAGCCAAAAAACAGAGGTGGTAGAAAGAACTGCTTTCATCTTCAACAAGCCACCTAAAGCTGGGATTTCACTGAAATGATTGTAGCATTTGAGATTTTGTCACTTTTATTATCATGTGAATATTTTTATTAAAAAAATTTAAAATAATATGATGTGTGTCTTTACACTTCATCACAAATATAAACATTAGGCTTTTTGGCAAAGACATTTGAACGATAACCCACGTATTATTTATTCAATATTAGCCAAACGAGTCTAATGCTTTGTTCACTTCAATTCATTGATCAATTAATACAGCAATAAGAATGCCAATACAGAAAATTCTATGCAGCTGAAAAGAGAAAAAATGTAAACCATATTATCCAACTTTTAAAATTGGTTCTGCACAGGTAGTTCCCACTACCTCAGTGACAGTGGCGATTGCCATCAGCACACTTATATTGGTGGCCACCTTTGATCGGTATTAGTCTGTCCCACATATGGCACTAAAGTTCCTAGATGAGAAACTTTGAGACTGAGCATGGTTTCTCTAGGCTGAGCACCTCTGTGTATGGGAATTTGTCTACTACATCTGTAAGGTCAATTTGCTCAAGACAAAAGTATATTTTGAAAATTATTAGGTTTCTAAAGTCACTAAAAAACATGAGAAGAAGGACTTCTTTGTGATGAGCATGTCTTCTGATATAGCTAGATCAAATGCATTCAAGGTTTCTGAATAAGAATGATTTTTGATGGTTTTAGTCACAGAAGAAAGAGTCATTTATAGACCTTGTTTGATAGAATTACATGATTCTCTCACAGGATTCTACAAAATCCTCATCTAAGATCCCAGGAGGTTGCCAAGTCTCTCCATTCAATTGTAACCCTGAGCTGAGAATCCACAGAAGTATGTTAATTATATCCAGGTGACCTTGGATTTTCTTCAAAGTTATGGCCTTAGAAATGAAATCTAAATACTGATTAAAGGCTCTGATTTACCAAGGAAATCAAACACTTGCTTAAATCCAATTAAATTACTGTTGGGGTTTTTTTTCCGAATCAGAATGGTAAAAAATTAGGCATGACTTTAAAGGTTTTGTTGAACATTGACCTGAGGAAAACTCTTCTTTATAGATTTGTGATTTTGTTAGTTTGAGATTCTAGAGATGTGTCATCGGGGGGGGGGAATTAAAAATATAAAAAAAATCTTTGAGAATTTCTTTTTTTCCTAAATTAGAAGCTAATCCGAAAATAGCATTTTTATCTTTCATTATATGGGGCCAAAGTGTAATATGGAAAACTGCTTTATTTGGCCAGTTATTTAATTTTTTTCCAAAAATCAGCCTTTATATTACTCCAAAATATAAATATGGGTTCCCAATTTCAGGAACCCGTGTAGCAACCCCAAGCCTCATCATGATCCGGAAGTCCTCGGAAGCCAACCAGGCAAGGAGCTAGCGAGGCATGTTGACAGAGCTTTAAACTAGCTTGGAAAGGGGAAAGAGACAAAACAGGCTCACCAGTGATGAGTGATGGGATGGTGGGCTGACACTGGAGGAAATGAGCATTAAAGAGATCTCTCAATCTGCTTCACAAGGTGTTGGCTACACTGTACCACACCTGAAATGTTTCTACACTAATGCACGCAGCACGGGGAACAAACAAGAGGAACTCAAGGCTTTGGCCCAGTCCCAGAGATTTGACATCACTGGCATAAGTGAAACCAGGTGGGATGAGTCCTGTGACTGGAGTGCCTTACTGGATGGTTACAGGCTCTTCAGGAGGGATAGGCAGGGCACAAGAGGTGGAGGGGTGGCACTGTGTGTAATAGAAGGGTTAGAATGTATGGAACTCACAGTCGGCAATGGCACGGTTGAGAGCATCTGGTTAAGAATCAAGGGGCAAACAAATAATGTGAATGTCATCCTGGGAATCTCCTATAGACCTCCTAGCCAGGACGATGACACCGACGACTTATTCTTTGAGGAACTAAGGGACACTTTCAAGGCAACTGCCCTTGTTCTTATGGGGGACTTCAACTTGCCAGAAATTAACTGGGAGCATCACACAGCTGGTACAAGCTAAGCCGGAAGATTCCTAAAACTCCTGAGTGAAAATTTTATGGAATAGGTCCTAAGGAAGCTGACTTGGAAAGATCCCCTTCTTGATCTACTGCTTGTCAACAGAGAGGATCTCAAAAGTGAAGTGGAGATTGGTGGCTGTCATGGCCACAGTGACCATGAAGTGATCAAGTTTAAAATCTCTGTTGACAGGAGGAAAAGTGCCACCAAAACCTCAACTCTGGGCATGAGAAGAGCGGAATTCAGCCTCCTCAAGTAATTAGTAAGAAGAGCTCCCTGGGAAAAATGCTTTTGCAGGTGCTGGGGTCCCTCATTCACTTTTAAAATATTGCCTCTGAAGGGCACAGGAGCAGGCAATTCCCAAATTTCAGAAGTCAAGTAGGCAAGGCAGAAGGCCGGCTTGGCTGAACAGGGAACTTCTCTTGGAAATAAGATGAAAAAGGATGGTATATACCCAGTGGAAGCAAGGTCAGGTGACRTGGGAAGAATACAGAGATGCTGCTTGCCACTGTAGGGAGAAAATTTCGGTGGCCAAAGCTCAGCTGGATTAGAAGTTGGTCAGAACTACGGGAGACAGTAAAAAGAGTTTTTTTCAAATATATTACTGGCGATGAGCAGTGTAAAAACAACAATGACCCATTACGGGATGAAGATGGTCACCTCGCAAGCAGGGACACAGACAAGGCAGAGGTGTTTAATGCATTATTTGCCTCTGTCTTCAACAGGGACAAGGGACCAAGGRGGTCTCAGTGCCCTGAGCTGGAGGGCCATGACTGTGAGAATAATCAATCCCCAGTAAACCCTGAAATTGTGTGAGATCTGCTGCTCCAGCTGGATCCCTACAAATTTATGGGGCCTGATCAGATTCATTCAAGAATCCTCAAAGAGCTGGCTGATGTCATGGAAAAACCTCTCTCAATGATTTTTGAGTGGTCTTGGGATCTGCAGAGGTCCCAGCTGACTGGAAGCTGGCAAACGTTGTCCCGATTTTCAAGAAGAGCCAGAAGGACCTTGGAAATTACAGGCCTATCAGTCTCACTTCAGTGCCCAGTAAAGTTATGGAGAAGATTATTCTGGAAGATATTGAAAAACACCTGAAAGACAATGCAGTCATTATTAACAGCCAGCACAGCTTCATGAGAAGAAAGTCCTGCTTATGAAACCAGATTTCCTTTCATGAGGAGGTAACCCACCTAGTTGATCAAGGCAAGCCAGTTGATGTAATCTTTTTGGATTTCAGTAAAGCTTTTGCCACTGTCTCTAACAGTATCCTTCTGGACAAAATGTCCATCACGCAGCTGGATAACAGTGTTATGCAATGGGTAAACAACTGGCTCATGGGTTGAGCACAAAGGGTTATACTGATTGGGGTGACACCAGACTGGTTGATCTGTCACTAGTGGGGTTCTGCAGGGCTCCATCCTGTGATATTCTGTGATTCTGTGATATATTAATCAAATACAGGCACAAAGCTTTAAAATATGAAGACTTGTCATCATAGTTGAGTTGAATTTAATGCTGGTTGAAAAATGATTAAAATATAATATGCTTCTTAATAAGAAGTTCTTCACAGAAAGGGTGATTAGATATTGGAATGGGCTGTCTGGGGAAGTGGTAGAGTCACTGTGCCTGGTGGTGTTTAAGGAAAGACTGGATGTGGCACTTAGTGCCATGGTCTAGTTGACATGATTGAGCTCGATCGTAGGTTGGACTTAATGATCTCGGAGGTCTTTTCCAACCTAATTGATTCTGTGATTCTTTTCTGAAAAAAAAAAATTTGCTTTGATTTATTAGGATTTGTTCTGATTTTCCTGTTGTTGTTTTCATTGTTCTCTCTTTTATCAGATGTCCAGCCTGATTGATTTGCTGTATGGTGCTTAGTTGGCAGAGAGAAGCAATTACTAAGAAGAACAATTATTTAGAAGTACATTTTGTATGAATGATGCTATCTAATCTAGATTTCCTATTACTCATTTGCTAACTAATTATCCATATGTCACAGTATTTTGAAAAACATGTTCAGAACATTTTTGCTTCATTCTGTCTATTCTGGTTTTCCCAGAAGATTTGGACTATTTTAAGATGGAAAAATGAGAATGTTAAAAAAAAAAGAAAAAAATTAATCTATGGAGAGGTTGTGAAAAATAATTTCTATAACTATTTATATCTGTGAGGATAACTGACACTGGTTGTATTAGCTCACAGCTTTAGCACATATGTATCAGCATACCTTCTTTGGGGTCATAGAAATAGTGCTGCTTTGAAAACATGTTTATGAAATGGAAAAAGATGTCACACAGCAGTGAAGAATGGGGAAAAAATATGAGAAGCCACAGTGTGAACACCAAGGTACGAGAAGAAGGAGGGAGGTACTCCACATACAGAAGCAAATACTCCCTTGCAGCCCATGGAAGACACCACAGCAGAGCAAATATTTTCCTGTATTCTGTGAAAGAGATTGCAGTGTAAATGGTTTTTCCCTCCAGACCAAAAAGAGGGACACTGCACATCCACTGTTTATTTTAATTCTTTTTCTTGAGGAAGCAACTAATGGAGTTTGGGGAAGAAAAGATGTCTCTTACAGGACAACGGAGAAAAGGACAATCCTGTCGCTTCTACGGGGGGCAACAGTGATCAGTGCAGACAACATGGACCTCGAAGGCAATGTAATGACAAAGATAATGGTGGAGTTCATGCAAATGAAGGACCTACCATCAGTAACCCACCCCTGAGCCAGCCGATGATGCCAATTTTTGTACAGGATGTCAACATGACTCAAAAATATACCATGTAAATTTGAAAATGATATCGAATTGGGAGGAGCTGTTGACTCACTTGAGGGCAGAGAAGTCCTGCAGAGAGACCTCAACAAACTAGAGAGATGGGCAATCACCAACCACTTGAACAAGGACAAGTGCAGGATTCTGCACCTGGGACAGGGCAACCCTGGATGCGTGTGCAGATGGAGGAATGAGACGGTGGAGAGAGCCACCATGGAACGGGACCTGGGGATCAATGCCCTCAGGCATAAGGTGKGGTTGTTGGGGCTGCCTTGTGCAGGGTCAGGAGCTGGACTTTGATGATCCTAGTGGGTTCCTTCCAAGTCCGGGTATTCTGTCATTAGCCCTTGAGTTAACACGGGCACAGTATAATAATTAGAGCTCAAATGTTCTAAAAAGCCGTGAAGGATATAGATTACACATGCTGKTTATAGTTGGCCACCAGGCAAAAAAAAATGCCAACTTAGTATGGGATGCCAAGTCTAACTACATTCTTCAGACAATTTACAAGTCCACAGAGTGGAGCCCCAATGACACTACACCCTGCTCTGAAGTCCCATGGGAAACCAGTGAGCATAGCACCCAGTGGAAGTGTGGATGTTCACACCGTAGTGTACACCAAGCCACAAAATGCCTCTTCGTGTATCAAAAATTCTGGCAAAGATACTAATGAGTGCCTCAATGCATGAACTAGCAACTCATGTAGCTGTCCACTAAACTGCACATCTAGTTGGCACAGGTAAGGGGATCAGGCATGCCCGATGGGGAAAACTTGCCCCTGGAACTGCCAAACAGACATTGGATGAAAAGATGTAGCCAGGATGCCCCTGTTGTGGATCTATCCACCAGCTCAAGAAGTGCTTTGTACAAGGCTGTTTATGCAGCAACATCAGCTATTTCGAACACTCTGTCTTAAATTGACGTTAGAAAGTACATTGTTGCCCTCTCACCACTACCCCAGGCTTGTGACAAACACTTTTTGAGTGACTATTTTTCTACTGGATATGTTTGAGTGATTCTTTGACCCTTTTGGGTGAAGTGCACCCACCTTTTGGGTACCCTTGAGGGAGAGGCCTCCCACGTGTGTGTGAGTGTGTGCATGCTTTGGGACATCATCCTTGTTCATGTAGTAACAACATCCCTGGCTGCTACACCAAACCTGTAACCTGTTAAATGTCAAAGGAGTGTTGTCGTGGTTACGCTCCTCGTTTATTGGTATTTGCAATTGGTTTCGGTTGCTAATTAAATTTTGTCTGAGTTCATTATCTGTGTGAAGTTGTTTCTGTGCACTTCCATGGTGTCATGTTAAGAGATATAGAGAGATATATATATATAAACTCTTTCGTTTTCCTTTTCATTATAATTTAGTCTCCATCTAAACACTTTGCTTGTTTCTATTTTATTAYATAAGACAAAGAGACTATAAAGATCTGCAGTCAATAACCAGTCCTGTTAAAAACTATCTGCAACCTTCAAAGGCTAAGAAGGTTGTGGAACTCAGCTCATGGGAGGGCAAGTTAATAAGCAGAAATGCAAGCTTGCCAGGCTGTCGTATCCAAAACCCTTAATATTTTTTGCATGCTTCTTTTCTTCTACCCTCCTTTTTACCCAAATAAAAACCCAGCTGTTCAACTAGATTAGTCTGTCTTTCTTTTTCTCTTCATCTGTCCTCATGAAGAACTTCCAGAACACAATAAAGACAGAAGATTATCATATTCTACATAGGGTACTTAAAACATGTTTATGGTTTTTTTATCAATGTAGAGAATTTCACAAGGAGAATACTGTCACGTTTTAAATACTATGTTCTGTTACAGACAAAAAACCTCCACAACCCTTTTATATGCAGTCAAATATTTAACTTCTAAATCAAAACATAACGGTTATTGTCACTTAGCTACAAAAAATATCAATGAATATTTTATAAACTATTACAGAAAACCTTCATTAATGACACCATTGCAAGTGTTAAACAAGAGATGTGGCTAACACCAACCCCTCTTCTCTGGTGTTATGTGTTCCTGCCCATGTCTCCGGGGCTTCCTGCCTGACTGCAATAGTCTTCCTTAACATGGAGTCGTGGGTATTGCACTGGAGGTCACTGCCTTGCAGCCCCTTTGGCTCAGAGCTCTTCTCAGTATCTGTTTCTTCATACACGTCCCGCCCACCAGCTGCCTTTCTTTTCCTTTCCCCAGGCAGCAGCAGTCCAATAATTACAAAAATACCTTACCAGAGTTTTAGAAATTGAGAATAGTTTGGGTGTGAAAAATTGTGTTTTGTTCATGTTAATTTAAATCCACTTGTAGGTCCCACTTGGCAAGACTGAATCTGTTAGTTACTTCAAAGGTAGTGTATTTCCACCTATGCTGTGATACTCCCACTGTGGTCACTGATGCTGCTGTTAGACTAGGCATATTGTTCTTTATTTTTGTGCATTTTCACCACTTTTTTACTGAAACCACATTTCAGATTGTTGCGAAGCACTTATAAGGGTTTTTTTGTTTGGCTGGTTTTTTGGTTGGTTGGTTTTTTCTTTGTTTTATGATTTGGGGTTTTTGTTTTGTGGGGTTTTTGAAAGTTTTTGCTTGTTTGGTTTTTTTGGTTTTGTTTTTTGTGGAYTATATGGCAGAGGTTTATTCCAATGTAAATTACTATTTTTGCTCCCAGACTCAGAAGAGTCCTTTATATACTTCATCTCTCTGGTTTTATATATCTGATGATTCTCTGAAACTTCTAATCATGTTCTTCTTTGTTTCTACTTCTTTCTGCCACATTTCTGAGCTGTGAGGCTGTTAAGTATGATCTTAAGAGGAATGCCGTTTAAGTTATCCAAGAAAAATCTTTTTTTACGACATTACATCTCAGGAAAAGTCTTTGTTATTACACATATTTTCATTCTTCCCTTTCCACAATTTTTATGATTCTTTCTTCCCATTAGGGAGTTAAACAAGATGGCAAGTCATTTTCATTTTAGAGACTTGATGGAGAAATCTAGTGCAATCTGCCCATTTTTTACCCTTGAAGCCTTCAGATGCTAAATGTGCAGCTTTGAGTTAAATAATGGTTAAAAAGGACAACAGCATACTGTTGATTATATGTCACACCAGTGAATTACTAAGCAGGATTTTGGGGATAAGTATGTCTGTGCTGGGTAAGCCAAGGGAATTGCTAGATCCCAGCTAATAATTGCATGCCCTGGTACTAAATAATCTGTTGCTTAGCTATGTGAAAAAGAAGCAGAGAAGATAATTATTTAGGAAGGCTAAGGAAAAAGAAGGAATCTTTTTCAGATGTGTTAGAACTGAAAGAGAAAGATTAATCTGTAAGTATATACTTACCATGTAGTTTCTTGTGATACTAAAGATACAACTGGTGACTTTCAGAATTCTAAGTTCTACCTTATATCCCCTTGGAAACATTTGTGATTATTAAAACCCATTTATATAACAAGAACAAAAAAAATAGGGCATAATATCTTTAATCTCTCAATTCTCTAAGGCTTTTTCATTACAAATTTCCATATGAATATTTATTTTCAGTTGTGAAGTGTTCCTTCCTATTATTTATTTACTAAAATGATCTAATAAAAAAATATGTAAATTTTCATCATATATACATTTCAAAAGTAAATGGAAATATATACCATGGAGCTTTATGTTAGTGCCACAAATATCTCTAATAAAATGCTCTGAAAATTGTAATTTCTAGTTGTGTATAAATCAAACTGTGAGGGAAACTCAATCAGCTTGTGCCTGGTTTTGATAGTGTTCTACTTAGTAGTTATAATAAGCTAGTAGACWTTCTTTGTGATTTTATTGTGTTGGGAAGGAAGGGTTAAGGAAAATTTACTGCCTTCTGTACACAGAGAGAGGAAGTAATTTTCTGCCGTGATTACCCCGGCAGGAGACAAATAAGAAAAAGAAAAGCATAAACTGGATGTTTTCCAATTTCACTGTTCTCAAAATCTGGCTAGGTGGTTTAAACATGGTGGGATTTTAGATTTTTGCTCTTCAGTTTTTCCAACCTTTTCCTCATTCGACCTTGCTAAATATAGGGATGTAATCTCCTTGGCTGTTTCTTTGTAGCAGTTTTCTGCATGTACTTATCCTAATGTCAAAATGTTTTTCATTTTACAAGCATACATTGACAAATGGCTTAGTTTATGCTCCCTGCCAGCATTTAAGCAGGTAACTTGCAAACAGTCAGCTCAGCAGATGGTAAGGCAGGTAAACATATCCGTTAATCTATGGAAAATGCAATCAGAATAGATGGTAACAGGAGGACTGCTAAGACATGTGAAATACTGATTTCCCCATACAAATATAAGTCTGCTCTAATTTCATTTACTGTTAACTTAATTCTCTGTGATGTAGACTTAAAAATCTACATTACCTGAAGAGTTAATTCATTATAAGAATTAGCATGTTTAAACATGGGCCATTTCAGTCAGAATTAAGTAAAGCTTAATAAAAGGCAAGCCCTTTTRTGTAGAGAAAATTTAAGCTTTAGGTGAATATTTTTCAAGAAAGCCATAAAATTTTATTTGCAAATGTAAACACTCAATGTTTGCTTGACTTTGGACTGTATTTTCTCTATGTGCAGTTTAGAAAATAACAATCCTCCTCCTCCTAATCATCATCCATTGTAAATCATGTTGAAAAGAGTGCCACATTTCTGTTGAGTATAATGTACCTTACACCTGCTCTCTTCTTTAGTAACAGAGGTGGAAAATATTTTGATTTTCCATGGAGAAAAAAATCGAACACTTCCTACTTTAAATTTCTCTATTCAAAAAACTTGTACTGAATAACTAAGGTCTGAAATTAATCATCTGTTTAATGATAAAAAACAATTATATACTTCTGTATGAAATTTTCATACAAATTCCTTTTGAACTGTGCTGGGCATCATGCATTTAAACCCACAAAATATTACAGACTAAAATTTCAAGTGTATCTGAGAAGAAAATGGAAGGGATGTATGAGTCTCTTCTCATTTGCAAATGCCTATCAGTGGCAATCGAAGTAAAATTAGTGTAGACACAATAACAAAAGTTACATGGGTTCATCACGTCTTTTGTACATTATTCCATTTAAATCACCTGTTTTTAAGCAATAGCCAATGTTTCTCACGAACATTATCATTAGTCTGCACACTGCTTCATTTCCCTTTTTGCAAGACTTAAAACATTTCTAAATGCCTCATTATGAATCAGCAAAAGGTCAATTGCAAATGAAACTCTTTGAAAATAATGAGGGAGACATGACTGAACGGTGTTTTATCTACACTTCTTTGAGACAGGTAAGCATAGTGAAAAACATGGGAGCATTTTTGTAGCACTCAGTTTCTTGCAAATATGACATTTTAGCTGAATAAAGAAAATCTCATTGTAGAATAGCTGCACTTTCTCTTGGGAATTTGTTAACAATACGGTTTCTGTTTTAGTTAGTTTGTATAAAGGACTATACAGTTTACTTCATGGTAACAGACTGTGCAATATGATAAAGTGAGATTCAACCAAAATTRTCAAAGTAAGCCATTATTAATTACAACTTGAAATAACTAAGTCTTTTATGTTTGAATTCTACAGAGTTTTGTTGCACAGCCTTAAGGTTCTAAAATAGTTTATTTTCCTCACAAATTTCTGAAAGCCAAGGTTGGTTTGGTTAGGTTTTTTGTTTGTTTTAAGATATCTCTAGTCAGGTAAGGAGAAGCAAAGAAAATCTTCATTTTAGACAAATTTACCCTAATATATGTACAACAGGAAAAAAATAAATAGGAACATGGAAATTAAAGTGCATAAAAATATTGATTTGATTTATTATATTACTATGGATTTTAATTTTAATGAGAAAAGTAATACTACTGAAATTAATATCTTGGAATGTGCATTTCTCAAGTGAGTAAGGAAGAACTGCGTGTTTGAACCTTGTATTAATRGTGAAAAATATTTGAGCAGTATGACATGCAAAGAACATTGAATTAATGATACTAGATTATTTGTTTTCCAGTGAAATTTGCTCAAAATATTTGCTCACAATAACTGTGCAATTAAATATAAGGAAAAAGAGTGCTTCCCTTCTACATTACCTCTGGCCACCTAAAYGTCCCCACACTCCCATCCCCACAAAAAACTGGAAAATTATGATTTTAATTTTTGAGAAAAAGATCAAGGTTTCTGCTTTCAGAAGGTAATATTTTCACTATTGATGCAACTTTCTTTTAAGGTCTTTCTGTGCTAGWAGAGGCAGGTACATTTTAAGTTGTATTAAAAGTGCAAAGATAATTTTGCTTTCCTGTATTTCTTTGTTTTAACCTGAATTTTTAGGCTGTGAGGTTTTTTTAATTAATTGGAGGTCACTAGTGACTGAAATTTATTGTTAATTGAGGGCCTGTAAGAATGAACTGAATTGCCACAGGACACTTCCCAAGGGGTAATTATGCTCATCCTCTAAACAGTCATTATATTTTATGCTAGTTATCAGTCTCGCTGGCAGTGTCRTCAGAGATCATGAACTGAAATGGTGTGAGTAGAATCTAAGTTACACTTGTGGTTATTTAGGCATAAAAACAGTTAGTTAGATTTTTTTTTTTTACTGTAGAATTATTCTTAGGTCTGCATWTGGGGCTCCATTTCTATTCTGTGTGGTCCACATGACCTCTCCTTGTAGTTCCTGCCAGCTAGAAAGTCCCATATTTTAGAATTGTTGTAAGATAAAGAGATAGGAAGGAATGTTGAGAGTGTATATACATATTTTGAAGAAGAACAGCTGTTGGTAAATGACATCTTTTCCTCTTTAAAATGCTTGTTTAGTAGAGACACATGGACACTTTCAAATCCTTTAGAGCCTCTAAAAAAAGCTTGTGCATAGTTCATGTGCCAGACCCATTGTTCATGTTTGATGCCAAAGCATTATCAGAAGAAACCACATCTTGTACACAGTTAACTTGTAGAAATATTGCGCTGAGCCTCTGTGCCAGACATCAGCTGGTCCTTCTCACTGTTTCCCAGTGCCTTTCACACTCTGGCATTCTTCTCTGTATTTGGGCAGGCACTAGAAGCTCTTGCACTAAAGGATGGTAGAGATGGAAAGGCAAGGGTTGCAGTGTGCAGTTTAGATGGAGAATGGTCCCAGGAACAGTTTCTCTTTCAGATCCTAATTATKTACAAGCAAATACCTCCAGGGATCTGGAAATGGCAGTTTTTACATTTACTGCCCATTCCCATATTGAGAAGTTCAACCCAAAGCTCACTCATTTTGTAGAAAGGTGGTACTGGAAATGTCCTGTTTTAATTGCTTTTTRTTAAATAAGGTAAAATGAATATCCACTTGTAATATCTTTGTCCCTGAGACTATAGTGACAAAGCATGTTGTAATCATAACAAATGTYAGCAACACACAAAAATGGTATTTAAAAAAGGAAATTACAACATCTTAAATGTTGCACATGCACGTGTAAGCCCYTGGTGCGATTGCTGAAGGAATAGGTGCAAAAGCTTCTTGGTAGAGTAGCAATACAYGGAAGATTTTTGTTAGAATTTTTGAGCTTGGTCCACCTCTGGATGCAGAGTAGTACTGCAAAAGAGGAGTGAAGWCAGAGGAACAGTTTGTCCTTCAGTTGGCTCAATTTCTCCACCTGTACATTTGTGAAATGATAGTTGCTTTAAAGGCTTTGAGGTATACTTGCAGCATACAGGATAAAAAGCATGAGTCTTACTGTTTGTGTAGCACGTTACATTACTAAAGAGGCTGTACTCTTTTTTGAAGACATAAATATGCAATAGTAAAATATTTAAACAAAAATATGTTTAAAAGTAAAACCCCTTTTGCTAAGTTAGAAGAAACAATATGACATTTCAAAGTAGGAATAGTACACCATGCCACCCCAATTTGTATTACTAAACTTTGAAACACTTGAACACTTTATAGCATCAAGTCCGAATGTAGCAGCACAGAGAGTCCTGGTACCACCAAGAGTTAGACYGGGAACATGTGAATTCTCTGTTCTCTTGGCTCAGCAGTTTTGCTGTTGCAGGTATAAAATAAGAGAGAGGCAAACTGCAAATTATGTAAATAGAAAATAGGTGAATGTTATCTGCATTTATTCATGAATAYTTGCTGTGACTGCTTCATCTTTGTAGGAGTCCTTTGAGTCTCTAAGTAAAGTATCAATTTAATTTTGAAGAAAAYGAGTTCCCAATGCTAGTATATAGACACTAACTTAGAAATACTGTYACACAAGAAGTAAAAATGAAAATCTGTAAATCTCAGTACTTATATGTAAATTAAATTCAAGGGAATTTATTAACAAGACCTAGAAAGTTGAAAGTTAATGGAAGTGAGTGAACATRCTAAGCTTAAATTAAAATATTCGATCAAATATTTGGATATTAATTTTCTTTTCGGAAGTTGCAGAACAGGAGGAAAGAACTAAACATATTTGTATGCATGTATATGTGTTCCTAATAAAAGTMATTATCTCAGACTTTGATAATATAGTTGCACTATGGCAATAAAATTTTGGTTAAGATGCTTCTTCATCTCTCCAAAAATTAAAAGAAGATAATATTTAGATAAATTTTGAATCTCATTTTTTTTTACTTTTTTTTTTTCTTTTTCATCCTGTTGTTTGAAGTGTGATTTTGAGAAACAGAGCATCCCCATAGGTCAAGAGATGAACGGGTTTTTGAYGAAATTTAAAAGAACTGAAAATCTGTGAAGTATTCCATGTGAAATAGCTGCAAATTAAAGACCATCGATAGACAATGTAATGTTCCTTTAACCTATTGAAGGAAAAGTCCTAAGTCCTCCTGAACAAAAGGGTAGCATGAAAAAGAAGTATCTGGAGCATAGATGACAGTTAGAAAAGTTATGTTGGTCTGCAAGTTATGTGTGGTGGTGGTTTTGCCACCTATAAGGTCTCYMCCTCTCGGCTGTGATAGTGAGGAAGGTCTCTCCCCCCAGGCTCTGTTTTTGGTACATCCCCTGTTCAGTTAGTCTGTCAATCTGTGTTCCCTTTATGGTTATGCTCTGGAAAATTCTCCCTTCCTCGATGTTATATTTGCCCTGTTTCCCTGCTCCTCCCCTGACCTACCCTTATCAGTTATTTGTATTGTAATCCCGCCTTTCCTCCTCCCTCTCGCCCTTGTGTAATTGGTCCTCAGTGTTTTCCCCTGCCCCTTGTCTGTGCAGTATATAATCCTGTGTCACCCTGCCCCTTTGGGCTCTCCTTCCCTGACCCTCCAATAAGCGCCRTCTTTTGGAACATCATAAGGAGAGTCCCCTTCCCGAYTCTTTACCTCCGTCTTARGGCGCGGCGTGCGYGAGTGTAAAGCCAACACGTCTGCCTGCGCGGGCATGAGAARGCTACAGCGYGCTGCGCCGAGGYGCCGCCGAAAGCAGGGTCGCTCTCGAGAAGGTTGCGGCACTTTACCACCGAGCGCACSGCAGCAGTTAYGCATAGGGAAAATAGAAATACAATCAATGAGAAAGAAAACAGACAAACGTAATCACAAGTTTCTCATACTACGAGATTAAGTGACGTGCAGAGAATAGTATGGGGGTTGGTATTTATATTCACGGGAAAAGTAAGGGTTTAAAGGGCTTTCAAAATTATATTGGAATAACACCARGTTTTGTGAGAAATGTAGGTGGGTAATAATTTGTCATGCATTTTCTTCAGTTATTTCCTTTCAAAACTGAAAATTTATCTCATCTTCTCTTAAAGACAATTGTTGGTTGCGAATAATTGTTTAATAAAAAATATTTATCAGCCATTTGGGAGTAGGAAAATAGAGAATACATGCTCTTTAATATGCATTCACATTATTAGTTTAAGCAGGTGCATACTGAAAATTTGAATACTAAGTGTTGAAGTAAGAAAAAATTAYTCTTGCTGAGAAGTTTTTATGAAATAACAGAGATGGATGGATTTGATTTGACAACACATCATTAACAATAGTATCATAGAATCATAGAATAGTTTGGGTTCGGAGGAACCTTCAAAGGTCATCTGTGGTCTCTTCAAGTACTGCTGCAGGTACAAAAATGTATCCATTACTATATTCAGTGTTACATGAACAACAGTAGGTCAGGAAATCCATCTGCAAACYGTTTCAGAACCTTGTGCTCTGGAAGCAAGACCTATTGAACTTCCAGCTTGAGTTTAATACTGACCAGTTTATGACCATCTGTTCAAGTAAGTTTATCTCTGTTTATGCCTTCATTTAGCTAAACCACAAGCCTATTTTTTTTTTTCTTCACATTCTGTTTTTCTTACACGAAATGAATTCTACCAGAGTGTTGATCTTAATCATTTTGTAGATATTACTGGCTAGATTTAAGCTTCTTTAATCCTGACTGATGAAAATTCGGTGGATAGTTCCAGAACATATTTCCATAATAGATGAGATGGCTGTTGCAGCAGTCGAAGTCTGATTTTTTAATAAACTTCAGAGGAAATACCTAATACACACTTTTCTTTATTTGGGCTCATCAATTAAAAATATGTGTCCCATTATATTGCCTTTTGATATTGATTTCTATATGTTTTGTTCGAATTCTATATTAATATTACAAGCATGATAGTCATTACCAAAGACTGAAACAAACTGTGGGCAAATATGTAATGCATGGTAAGTTATCTGGGTGGTAATTAACAGATAATTTCTCAGGTATGGCTGTGTGGTAACTTTAGACAAATATCTGTATTTTACTGTCAGCTATAGCAAGTAAGGTGGTCAAATTGTTGTTTATATTTGGTGGCGGAAAAAGAAGAAAAAGAGACCTACCTATTTTGTTGTTAATTTGTTACTGATGAGAATCTTCTCTGTTCTCAAGACATCATTGCAAGAAACAGTAGAATTTTTTTTTTTTTTTCCCAAGCGGAAAGTGTAAAGATCTCTTTGGAAAGTAGTGATTAGAAGAATTCTCTGAACATATAGCAATATCTTCTCAATTGCTAATGCTTGAGGCAAATAAAACTCTAAATGATATTGTTTCATATCCTTTGATTTGAAAGAAAAATATGAGCCGACAGCTATAACATTATTTCTGAGAAGTCATTAGCCTCAAGGAAAAAAGTTAGCTTGTTAGGGTTCATTTTTACAGTAAAGAGCTCCATGTCCTTCAGGAACTGCTGTTAGTGCTTTCTATTGTCTTAACCACCATAACATTTCTCCAACTGTTATTACAAACTGGCATTATCATAAAAATGATGCAGCTCTTCCCACATGGAGGAAATGTATAGCTCTTATATCAGTAGCATGTCAATTCTTTCACTTAATGAGTCGGAAATAAATGAAAGAAAACTGACTTGCTCTCCTCTAAGATCCTTGGTGGAGTGCTGTGTAAAACGAAGAAGCCCATGTCAAAACTAGGACTGCTTTTAATTTTAAAATTTTAAAAAAGGTAAATCAGTTCTTCATGTTGAAATAACTTTATATGCAGAACAGTTTTGACTTCAGTCTTGTTCCCAGTAAAATATGAATAGGGAAAAAATAGATGTTTTTCAAGACCTTACATMTGTGTTATTTCTCTTATGTTACAAGTTCATCAACATCATTGTCCATCTGTTATCCTGAGGGTAGATAAATACTTTCATGAATATATTGATAAAAATTAATTGTTTGAAATATAAAAATTCTGCATAAATACACACAAGTCTTGTGCTAGCAAAAATTTGGCTAAGTCAATCTATTCTCAAATTAAATCTTGAGTGTTCCATATTTTTAAGTATAGAGAAAAATCAGCAAACAGCAAGTGAAATCAATTTCCTTGGTAGAAAAATTGTCTCTCCATTAACTGTTGAGGAAGTCTGTGCAGCTGACTTAGCTCCAAAGTTCCTAATATCCGAAATAGACATAATTTTTCCTTACATTTAAATCTTTTTAGCCTAAAAGACTATAATATTGCTAGATTTTTTTAATTCATCAGGCTCTTAACTATCAGTAGATAAAGACGTAAGTGGACCCAGTCCTAGAATTTCCTTTTTTCAATATGTATGTCTCAATATTTCTTAAAATATCTTTTTYGCCCTCCTTTTTTATTACATTCTATCAGTCCTTCATTTATTCAGAAACCATGCTTTTTTTCCTACATGAGTTTTACTTTAAAACACGACTTCAAGCAAAGAAAATCACATTTTTCATGTTATATGAAGGACACTACTGACTGGCCTCTACAGGTTTTGTTATTATTGCACCAGACTAAATGTCAGCTCTCTCCTTGCAAGTATATATATTGCATTAGACATGTCAAAATAACTTAAAAGGGAAAATTGCTTATCCGCCACCTTAACAACTCCAAAACCTTTCACTTTGGAAGGTATAGACACCCATGGATGTGAAACAGAATCTGAATGGTTCAAAAACTTCAAAATGGTCTGGAGRTAGACATTCTATCAATGTTTAAATTAAGAAAGCTCTGAAATGTTCTTTTTCGAGGGTCTGCAKTGCCAAAACAAAAGGAGCATTACCCAGGACTGAGACAAGATTAGAGTGTGAGTTAAAGGTGTAGGAATAATTGCACAGATATAATTTAGTGGATAGGATATTTGAGGGAGAAGTAGAAATTCCCTCTTCCAAAGTGAGTGGAGAGAAAGGCTAAAAACCTAAGGCTATTAACTGGCAAATCCAAGGGTATGACTATTTCTAGCAGTTTTAAATTAGAGTTTCTGTGGTCACAGTTCCAAAACACTTTATCTGATTTGTGCAGTGAACAGGGTTTTTAAAAATTTTGTTTATAAATAAACAGGACTGCATAAAATGAAACAGTTTCTTAGAGGACATTTCTTCTTATAATTGATACAATCAGCTGGTCTCCAAATGTTGGCTAGTAACATACATCCAAAAGACCAATATTCTCATGCTTATAACAAATCACCATGACGGACCACCTTGGATTTCCAGTCTAGATTATTTTATAGACATGAAGTGTGCAATATTATATTCCATGTCAAGTGAAGTGACATGTTACTAATGTTACTGACTTCAGATGAATAGTTAAGCTCCCTATGGCAGCATTAATTTAGCACAGCAGAAAAAATAACAAAAAAAGTTAAAAAAAGAGGGAAAAGAAAATGCTTCCTACAAGGTTGCCAACTCAGATCATCAAAATAATGGATCAGATCTGTGCCAGAAAACAAGGGCATGAGACAAAACTTTGCATTACTTGAATTTTTTTTGAATATTGGAAGTTGGAATGTCACRTTCCTGTAGCAAGAACTGGTTGTTTTCTTTAGGCTTTTTTCTTTTCCTATGACAGAAAACTTTATAATAGCATTTTACAAATTATGGAGAATTTACAGCCTTGTAAAACTATAAATTCCGTCAACTCAAATATTTAGTTTGTTTTAAACACAGGAATATCCCAAGTTTCAAAATAAATGACCATTTTATTTTCAGACGTTCTTCATTTCACCAGGATTAAGATTTTTGAAGATAGATTGTCACCCCCTTTCCATACCTGTTCTTCAGTACTTATTTAAATATCGGTCTGGAAAGAGKGGAACAGGAAACTGCAGAAGAAAGTAACTACTGTTCTTACAGCTTTTTTATACATTTGTATACATTTTTGTCTAAACTATCATACAAATTTAAAAAAAAGCGTTGACTATTTTAAAAAAAAATCTTGAGAAAGGTGAGTTTGTATTACCTGTAAAGTATTATTGAAGAATATTTCTTTTGCTCCAGAAGAGGAACAGAATTCAGATGACATACTGTTTGAGTAATTATGATGAAAAGTCATTCTGAGGACATTTTCTGGAAGAGGAGCAGAGTGGAGGAGAGGGACTGTAAACAAACATGCAACTTGTGTTCTGCAACAGAATGCTTCTACTAAAAGATCAGAGGATATAATGCRTACTTGCCCCAGATGTGTACCATAGTCATTAGAAGTGCTGGAAAACCTAAATAAACTATTCAAGACTGGAAAGTCTAGCAGCCTCTAATGCAACTAGGAATTGATGAAGACACACGAGAATGTTCTGTTTACTGTTCAAGAAGATGTGTAGTCAAACATGAAAAAATAGAACAGAAACATGAATTAAATTTCAGCATAGTTAAAAAATTATCTTTGGAAGTTTTTGTTCAGGGTGTTTGCTTCAAGTTCTCACATAAAGTGAAAGCGTACAAGTCAATCCACAAGCCCAGTCAGAAATGTTCCATAGAAACCCCAACAATCCATCTAAGAAAGTGGGGGAAATATTCTCATTTTGCCCTTAATTTATCTTAGTCTCTTAATTTTTTCCTTTTTCTGCTCTCTAAAGCCTTCTGTAAAGAAGTATTTTTGTCAAGTAATTATTTTTCACTTAAAATGCCTCCCAAATATCCTTCTCCTCTTTCTTATCATAAGGTGCTTATGTCTCAAAGATTAATGAGAATTTAGGAAGAAAAAATAGTCAAGGAATTTATTAACAGCACAGAGCCAAGCTGCAAAGAAATTTTGCTCTGTAGATTTAGGGTGCTTCATATTTCATTTGGCAATTCATAATATAGATGAAAATGAAAAAGAACACAACAAGGACAGAAGTTTTATTGAAAAAGAAAGAAAAAAGATTTTAGCTGTATAATCACTAATTTGTACAGTTGGATTTCAGCATGGGAATCCCAGACTCTTGTCAATGCAGTAATCAATTTGCGCTTCTAAATGCAAAAACAGAGAGTATATTTGTAGTCCTGTATTTGCTAGATTCTTATCTCCTACCTCATTCACAAGACAATGAAGGAAAAAGTTTTAAAAACAGGAAAGTTTTCATGCTGCTTTTGAAGGAAATGTGAGGTACTCAACACTTAACACACAGGGTTCTTCACTCAGGAAAAATGTTGCCTGCAGCGCTACAGATGCTTTTAGAATAAACACTCAATGACAGGCAAGAATAGAAACATTTGCCAAAGGTCCCAGCTGTTTTCTCAGTTCCAGTAAATTGTATGATTTTCTTCTGAATCTACACATTTGTTATTACAAAAGTATTATTCTGCTATTAGAAATGCAAAGCAATCCTGATGGTGCCATCCCATTCCCAGCATGTGAGGCCCATACCATCCATCTGTGTTAAACTATATGGGCAGAAATCCATCCATTATGCAACTGCAAATAACTATGGCAGAAATGAATGTGGTTTCAGACTGGGTTTAAGAATTTTTAATAATGGGAGGAAAAAGCAAGAAACAGAAAAAATCTTGCTGAGGTTCAAAGCTGAGTGTTAAATCTTCCTTTAGTTGACAATTTAGCAACATCTCGTGTAATGATAGCATGACTTAGCTTGCTGCTGAGGGCATAATAGTTAAGGTCTTAATGTAAACTCTTTGTCAAGTTCATTTTAGATTGGCAACACTGTGAGAATAGCTTGTTTTATTCTGTTTTATTGTAAATAAGTATACATATGCATATATTATACATGCATGCATAATGTATGTATATGTGTATAAGATATTTATATAACTGTAAGCAACACTAAATAAAATATAGTTCTCATTATTTATAATGGAATTGGATATAAAAATTAGAATAAATGTCTGTGGTAGCTTTTTTCTTCAGTATACAAATAAATTAGAATTTAATTTGCTTATTTTATAGGATATAATGTTAGTAAATAACTTAGTCTTAAAATAGTTTTCTGTTAAATAAACTCAAAAACACAGTAGATGACTGGAAATAAATTAGACAGCAATAAAGCAGATTTTATTAATATACATTTCTTAATATTAGGAGTAGCAATATATTTCACCTTATACTCCCAATATATTTCACAGGCTGATTACAAACAGTGTATCAGGATGACAGTAAATAAGGCAAGGGTGAATGTAATATTGAGATTCTGAAGGAAACTGGGGTTTTTATGGTGAAATCCACAGTAAAGAGATTGTTATGACTAACCAGTCATGTTATACATTTCCTCTTTGTTAGGCAGAACAGTGAATATGTATCACCAAAACAATTTCTTTATTTGGTTTTTATTTGTTATGAAATGCACATCCATGGTATATACATGGTCTTCCTTGGAATCTCCAGAATAATCCCAGAATTTCCCAATATTTTTGGTGGAGTTCAGGAACAATTAATATGCGAAAACATGTGTTTAAAGGAGGCATTTTATAATATTCCTTTAAGACTGTTTCAGAAGAATGTCATGTATCGTTATATTTAGTCGGATGATAAAATAGTAATTGGAGAACTTGAATTCTTTATATGGAAGCTAATGGACATTATTCAAGTAGTTTCAGAAATGCTCTAAAAATGTATATGTGTAAGGTGTAAAAGCCAGACAAGAAAACACAGTTTTGAAATTATTACCTATGATTTCAGCTTCAAATATCAACAGAGAGCTTTTACATTCCTAGTCAAAGTGACACAATCTTTTTATAGAGAGTTCTTTTAATAGAAAAAAGCCCTAATGTTTGTTTTCCTTGGGGTTTGGATTTTTTTTATTCAGAGCAATTGTGAGATTTCAATCAAGCTTGAAAGTTGTTGTGAGTTTCTTCTCCCAGGTAACAAGTGATAGGACAAGAGGAAGTGTCCTCAAGTTGTGCCAGGGAAGGCTTAGATTGAATATTACGAAAAAATTATTCACGGACAGGATTATCAAGCAGTGGAACAGGCTGTTTAAATAAGTGATTGAGACGCCATCCCTGGTGGGATTTAAAAGATGCTTAGATGTGGGACTTAGGGACTTATTTTAGCAGTGGACTTGATAGTGTTAGGTTAACAGTTAGACTTGGTGGTTTTTGAGGTCTTTTCCAACCCAAATGATTTACAGTTCTAAATAAAATGGAAGGACACTGTTGCCTTAACTTAACGAAGTGCTCAGAGCTAGGACTTTGTAAGGGGAGCTGTTAGGCTAGACCTTCTCAGGCTAAGGCATACTTCAGTCTATATTTCTGACTTTCTGAATTAACTAGCACAATAACTACCAACATTTATGGAAAAGTGATCCTTTTTGCTTTTTTTTCGGTACTATAAACTAAACCTGATGCTACCCAAGTGATTTGGGCATACATGGATTCTTGGACTGGATTCTTCTGAAAGCTCCCAATGACTGTGGATGCCTCTTCACTGATTCTTGCCGTTTTTCAAAATAAGACCAGCTGCACAGATGGCATACAGGGAACCCAAATAAGGACGCCAACAGATTTTCAGATACCACGAGAATTTGATGGAAATTAATGTGAAGGTCACAGTCACCCTCCAGAACATGACACAAAGAGCACGAATTACTTTTGTTTCTGTGGAATTTTTGAAGCCATAATATAGTCTTATTTTACTATTTTCCATTTATGAATTTTTTTTTTTTTTTTTAATTTCTTTTTGAGGAATAGTGATGTCAGTAAAAGTGATGAACAAGAAGTTGACATGAGGAAAGCTGGGTTGCTCTTGCACATTGTGAAGAGTAATAGTCATAGATAAGACTTGCTTAAAAGTATTAAAATGTCTTTTGCAATTCTAACAGTAGTGCAAGTATACATTATTTAAACAGTATACATTACTTAAAATATAAAGTATTTGAATATTAGTGTCTGAATTTTTCATATGATTGTAATTTTTCATTATCTAGATTAAAGCGTGCTGAAAACCATGAAATAATATATCCATTCATAAACAAATTCCGTTAGTTTAACTCCACACCTAGGCAAGTTAAAGTTTCAGTAAAGAAGTTTCGAATAGTCAATAAAAAGCTAATGAAACCAATTTAATATTATGATATTATGTGAGAGCAAACAAATGCAATTATAGATAGGATCCCCATAAACTGTTGATTCTTAAACTACACATGTTTAGCTGGTTTAYACAGAAGTAGTTTTTGCATGTGTTTCTTTCATGGACCAGTTTTCAGTATTTAGAAATACGTGGTTCTCCAAAGTAAAAAAAGAATTTACTAATTTGTCAGTTGTCTTTATTACAATTGATGAATCACTGTATTCTACAACATATTGGCCAAAATATGGGAAAATAAAAGAGGTTTAAGATAATCCTTAATGATCAGCAATCACATGTTTATGAATGTGACTGCAATTCAATGACTTAATTTCTAAACACATTAGTTTAATAACAGATGAAAAAAGAAGAAAAAGGAAAGCAAAAAACATTTATGGAAAAGGAATGCATGAAATACTGGGAGTAAAATATTAAAGAAAGCCTCAAATAAAAAAAATTAGTTGGTGAACTGGGTGACACTAGGAATTTAAACAAATGCTACTGCCAGCATATTTGATCAGAAATTGAATTCTTTAATAAAATTCAGATTTCTAGAAAAGAATTAGATTGTTTCTTTGAGCTAAATGTGTTTCTCTCTTTTCCTTTCCATTGTCTGCACAGAAGTGTGAACATGAACTTGGATGCGATTACCACATCCCTTGTATGCTTTGATCATTGAAAAGGTATTGTCTGACAGAAAGACTTGATGTTGAAAGTCTGGTCCCAGGCTTTCTACAGTAAGATGAGCTGTATTCTCCTCTGTCAAGCAAACAACAGAGGGAGTTTTGTCTAAGAGCACATAAGCATAAAAATGGCAGATGTCTTTACTTTCAGCAGCTTCAAATGATCAGCCTGTAAAAGCATTCATCAGCTAACACACAATAGCAACTGCTAGATGTCAAAATGAGATGGTCACAATGATCAGTGTTCCATGTGTTTCATCAAGCAGTGGCACTATCTCCTCCTCTGGCTGTGTAGTCTGGTCTTTCTCGGTGCAGTGATACTTATCTCACGACTTTCAACAATGAAAAAATTAAACCTTTTGGTTATAACAAGTATTTTAGAACCACTGACCAAGAGACATTAAATAAATAAAATGTAAAAAGTAATAAATAAGGAGGTAATATCCTGAAACTATTAACACCCTGCTCTGAAGTTTGGATGCTGCAATTTCTGTTTGTTTGTTGTGGTTTTTTTTTCAAATATGAGTTTTAAATAAAGCAGCATGTATACTTCAGAGGTTACACTTTAATTTTTTCAAACTGATGTTAGACATCCCAGAGTAAATTTTAGTGACATTAGCTAATGCACAATAAAATGTTTTAAACCAGCTGTTTAATGAAAATCCATAATCTGAGTACTGGAAAGAAAAGATTGTATGGGGTAGAGACAGGTTTGTCTTTACAGCACAGCAATGACAATTAAGAGTCATTTTTTCTGGTACTGTGTAAATCTGGTATGATCTTTACCATAACAGTGTATGACTTTTGAATGGATTGGACAATGCATGTAAATGAACAAAATCCCAATATCACAACCAAGAGTTTGGCTGAAACAAGAACTGCCACGTAAAATACAAATATTTCTTTCAGACAGTTTATTTGCCTTCAAGTTCCAACATGGTTTACCTGAGTTTATTTTTACATTATATTTACTTAATGGTGGTGAGGCACTGAGGTTGCCCAGAGAAGCTGGGGGTGCCCCATCCCTGGAAGTGTTCAAGGCCGGGTTGGATGGGGCTTTGAGCAACCTGGTCTAGTGAAACGTGTCCCTGTCCATGGCATGACCCCTATGGCAGGGGGATTGGAATCTTTAAGGTCTCTTTCAACCCAAACTATTCCACAGTTCTGTAGTTGTATGAACCAGCTTTTTCTTAGTGCTTGAATCAGATTCCTAAAGTTACAGGTATAACCAGGGTACAGTACCCACCTCTGCCACTGTTTTTCTGTTTAGGGCTGTTCAAACCGGACAGGTGTTTTTGGTGGTTTATTTTTATTTTATTTATTTTAAAATTTTTTTTAATTGCAGTGGTATTCCTTAACTTCCTACTTGAGAATTGAGGCCGTTCCTCCAGAATGTCCTTTTCCAAGTCTTCAGTACACTTTTATACACACCCCCCTCAACTGCTCACAGTACTAACCAATGTTTTCTTCCCTATGTACCACTTTAGCTTCAGATGGAATCTGTTTTCTGTTCATCTTCGGGACTACTATATTTTGCTGGATTTTTGCTGAGTGTCCTGCTCGTGGCTCATGACATTTCCTTTCTTAATCATAATCTCATTCAGCTTACTCCCTAGAATCCATTTTTCTCCTTAGCACCTACAGAAAGGAGATGCAACAAACCAGGTGTTTCAGATGTCAGTAAGAAATATTCAAAGAAAATATTAATTTCCYATTGTACAAAATTCTTCTACAAAATAAGAGATCAACATACTAAAATCTTTATATAGACAAAGATACACTTACAAAATATCACAAGGAACAGAGGAAAATAGTTCACAGGCAATATCCCTACAAATCACAAGTTGCTGTATCAGGGAGACGGAGTATTTATACAACTAGCTTTTTGGGCAGCCCAAAAATGTAGACTTTCCCAGTCCCTCRCAGAGAATGAGATTAGAGATTCATATCAGCTATTTGTCTGATGCAACTGCAGAAATGCAGTTGCAATAGGTACCATTCCGCACTGTGTGCAATTAAAATAAATATGTAAATAAATCATCCATGTAAGAATCTCAAAAAAGTCTACACACAAAGTTTGTCTGAGTGAAAATTAAAAGAGAGCAAGAAATTAAAACCATTAGCAAGCCAAATTCAACATCYTACTCAATACACACTTAATGGAATATACTGTGCAATTTATAAATAACATTATTCTTTCCAATACCCACACTGATCTTATACTTCTGAATCTAGAGACTCCATTATGTGAATTACACACAGTTGCAGTTAAATGCTTTGGAAGAATATAAATTCACTATATCTATAAATAGTATACTTGGATCTATAATATACTTGGAGCTCTCTTCTCCCCTCACCTTCTGATCTTGCTCTTACTAGGTGAATCTGTTATATTCCTTAGTGAGTTTTCAAGAAATTTCTCAGAGAATGAAATCAGAGAAGAATTTATAAATATCTAAACTATGGTGTTCCTGTCACTTTCAAACTAATGTAGATAACTTTCTAACTAATGTAGATACATCACGAAAATTATTCAATGCTCAAYCCATAGTCAGAATGACAGTTTTGCTAGTTGTAATTCTAAGTTGAATCCTACATTTAACACTGCACAGCAAGAATTCACTGCTTCCAAGAGGATAGAGTGAAAGATGSATAGAGCGATGCCTAGGGTAGCCTCCAGGCCAGAACATTAACTTTCCTGCATGACTTAACAGTTGGCATTCCTGACTGCGGCTGTAGGGACACTTGTCTTGCAGATTCCTGGGATGGTATGTCCTGAATTTATAGTACACTCCAAGGATGCTATAGCTTGAAAATCTTTAGTTCTTTCTGAAAATTTTCTGATGTTGCTTGCTGAAACACTGGATGGGATTTGTAGTCAGATSTAGCTTAGGATGAATGTTGGCAGTTTACAAAATGCCTTACTTATTAATGATGCCAGGACSTGAGGTAATCAGAGGTTTCAGAGGGCTTCTAGTAATGCTTTAGCAGTTACAGAAGGGACAGAATTCAATCAATCTCTGTATCCACTGAACAGGGACAAGGGGACACACCTTCTTTGTGCCCTTTACATCAAATCACCATGGTAAAGTAGACGTACTATGCTGCAAACAGAGTGGAATAACTTTCTGTTTCCTTTTCTGTGTTCTAAAATCCCATGCAAGATCAAAAGCATTAAGGAGTCAAGCACAGCAGGGGAAGRGAGAGTGGAGGCATAACTTTATACGCTTTCAGCAACATGAACTATTTGAAAATGTAAAATCTACTCTTATTTGAAAGTAAAAAAGGAGTCAATTGGTAATCAACTGCGTTAATGTCAAAATGGAATAATTTCATCAAAAGAGAATTATCCAACGCTTAATTCAACACTTCCATTCTAATTGTTAGCCTCAGTGTTAAGGCATCCAGAAGAATATGACTTTAGAAAAAGCTAGCAGGAACTGTGGTTACCAATAAAATGTATACCATTCCTACTTCTACAGATGGAATATTTCACCCCTGGTGAGGCTAAAGCACTTCTCTAAGTACATTACTGAAAACAAAATCTTTGCAGCATAGCTGCATCACATCAGAACTTCCTTTAGTATCAGTAACCATTTTGAGCCCCAGATTAAGGAAATATTACATAATGCTCCAAATCTCCTGACTAGAACTCAGTACTAAAAAACCTCCAGAAAACTCTTTTGAATCAAGAATGGCATTTGTATTAAAAAACAGTAGGTGATAGCAAGGATATTTTTTCCCATCTTAATCTCAATTAGTTAAATTATCATTCACGTTAAAAGCGCACGGAGAGAAAAAAGAAGGCTACGTTAAGAAACCATGGTTAGAGCAGTGGAAATAAATTGCTAACAGGAACCTAGCACAAATTTTACTTTCTGAGCAGTGAAGCAATTTCTTTTTCTGTAGGTTCATGAGCAAGGAATGATGTGACAGTTAATATTGGTCGCTTGTTCTGACCTCTGCTGGAAGAGCATTCTCCATTTGAGAAGCTTGACTTCATATCTAGACACTATTATTTATTATTTCTAAGGGTGATAAACTTAGTTGCAAGAATCTAAGAGTCTGGAGAAGGTTCCTAATTTCCTGTCTGTTATCATATTTGTGTTTCTTTTAGCCAAAGAAATCTACTGATGCAGATATACCTAAAAAGACAACAATTTGTGCAAATTCTAGACAGAATATCAGAACATGTTAGCTAGCATAGTTTGCAATCGACTATTTTTTTCTCCTCTGTTTCCTTACTTTTTCATTAAATAGACATGTACTATGACTTTCTGTACTTTATATGCAAACTACTTTTCTTTTTACTTCATTTKTTTCAAGTAAATGTTTAAAATATGCAACCTTATGTGGATTTGATCTGGCTTAAAGTTCTGTAATGATAGATTTCTACATCCTGAAAATAAATACTCCGACAAGTAAAAGTGAGAAAACTTACTTGGGAGTTTATTTGGAAAAATGTGTGAAATGATTACATAAATAATGCTTGAAATATTAGGTAATGTCACAGTACCTGGAAATACAGATAGTGAATGGACAACCTGAAATTAATGTTCAGGTTTAATATATAGTGATCCAGGAACCTATCGTGGTCCTCACAGCATTTTGTTCTCTCTCAGATATGCAAGAATACATATAACTAAATATTTACTACTTAGCTAAATACATAATTTTGGCAAGTGGTAACATCTTGGTTTTACCAAGGGCAAGTCTTGCCTGACCAACCCAGGGGTCTTCTATGAAGATGTAACTACACTGATTGAAAAGGGAAGAGCAACAGGTGTCATCTATCTGGATATCTGTAAAGCCTTTGACATGATCACTCACAACACCCTTCTCTCTAAATTGGAGAGGGATGGATTTGATGGGTGGACTGTTTGATGGATGTGGAATTGGCTGGATGGTCACATCCAGAGAGTAGTGCTCACCAGCTCAATATCCGGATGGAGATGAGTAACGAGTGGTGCCCCTTCGCGGGGGGTCTGTATTGGGACCAGTACTGCTTAATATTTTCATCAAYGACATAGATGGTGGCATTGAGTGCACCCTCAGAAAATTTGCAGATAACAACAGTCGAAGTGGTGTGGTTGACACATGAGACACCTGAAGGATGGGGTGCCAGCTAGAGGGACCTGGACAGGCTTGAGAGGTGGGCCCATGTGAACCTCATGAGGTACAACAAGGTCAAGTGCAAATTCTTACACCTGGGTTGGGGCAATCTCTGGTATATATACAAGCTGGGGTGCAAAGGGATTGAGAGTATGCGGGGGGCTTGGGGTTGCTGAAAAAGCGGGGTATGCGGTGATAATGTTTGCTTGCCCAGAAAGCCAGCTGTATCCTGTGCTTCATCAAAAGGAGAATGACCAGCAGGTTGAGGGAGGTGATTCTTCCCCTCCCCTCTGCTCCGGTGAGATCCCACATAGAGCAATGTGTTCAGTTCTGGGGTCCTCAGTACACGCCCTGGACCTGTTAGAGTGTGTGCAGAGGAAGACCACAGAAGTGATTAGAGGGCTGGAGTACCTCCTTTATGAGGAAAGGCAAAGACAGTTGTGGTTGTTCAGCCTGGAGAAGGCTCCAGGGAGACGTTATTGCAGCCTTTCAGTACTTAAAGGGGGGTTGTAAGAAAGCTGAGGACAGACTTTTAGTAGGACCTGTAGTCCTAGAACGAGTCCTATAGTACAAAGACAAAYGGTTTTAATCTAAAATAGGGTAGAGTAAGACTAGATATAAGGAATATATTTTTATTGTAAGGGTGGAAATATATTGCAGCAAGCTGCTTGGAGAAGTGGGAGAGGACATAAATGCCCCACCCCCGGAAACGTTCAKGTCATGTTGGATGGGGCTGAGTAACCTGATGTAGTTGAAGATGTCCCTGCTCTTTGTATGGAGGTTTAACTAGCTGACCTTTACCAAATCAAACTACTTCATGATTTTGCTAATATATGATTCTATCATCTTAATTAACAATTTAATACATTTTTAAACCCATGAAATATTTGATTTTGGCTGACTTGGCCAATAATTTCAAGATATGACAAAATGAGTGAATCAGTATCTTCTTTCCTAAGGTATAGAAAAAAGTGCCCTTTTTTTTTAGGCATTTTCTTTTGTCCAACAGAGAGTACATTTTTTTTCCTTAATTACTCCTTTTCTTCTTTTTTTTTTCTGAAGTATATTGAATGTAACACCTCAGAGTGTCTCTGTCTTCATGCTAGAATGTCTGGAGGTAAATCCTTTTTCAAAACTCATTACCGCCAATTCTGACCTCACCAGCATAATAAACTGTCCCTACTTAATGAAGAGCTTGGATGGGAAGATGGCGTAATGGCATGAGATTTCTTGTAGCAAATTAGGATGTGTTCTAGATATGTTGTGGTTTTGCAAGGAAAAAGAAGAGGGAGAGATCATATTTGCTAGGTATTTCGTCTGGTTACTCTCTGCTGGAGAGAGGTAACTATTTGTAGGATGTTCTTGAAAGAGTGCCTTATATATGAGCATAGAATAGATATTGCTACAGCTTTAGGATTGATGAGGAAGAGTTGTCAGGATGACTTAGGTGGCCTCAGACTCTTTTGTTTCTAGACAATTTCGTATCTCCCTTTTGAAACTCTACACAAATTGTACTAGAGTTATATGCTAAACATTGAACTGTACTTCTTTCTTTTTCCTGTCAAGCACCTTAAAACCCATAAGCACCCTAATTTTAACTCCTAATTAGAAATATAGAAGAGTTGGGTACAGACAAATCTACAGCATGTCTCAGGCAAGGTCTGGGTGACCAGACCTGAGTTTAAATGGGGTGCTGAGGCTGCTAGTGAGGCTGGTTGAGGCAGATAAGGCCTATTGGCACACTCACAGCCCTGTGAAACATACTGTTAAAAATATAAATTATATATGCAGATAATAGAATTGAAAGCTGCCTTCATGCAACTTGTTGCTGATTCACCACTGCATGAGAATAAAGCATTTTGAAGTATGTTGTGGGCTTGAACTGCTGTAAGGTACTTAATCTCTTAAGTATTCTTATTAAGAATATTTGTATATCTGATAACTGTTGACATGTTTCTTGTTTCATATTTACGAAGAAAAATTTTGCTTAGTTTTCACAGATGTTCCAAGGCCAAATTTGCCATGCACTACATAAAGATGATACTAAAACAGCTTATTGCTTTTACTGCACAGCTGTGCATGCTGCCTTCTACCTACCATTCCATGATCTACTTTTGCACATGCCCGTGCTAAACTTATTAATGTCTATCTGATTTGAGTATTGCATACTGCACAATGCCAAATATACAAGAATTGACATATACCRGAGAGTAGATGTGTGTTTTGACATGCTTGACAACATTCTAGAAAAAATGGAATCTTTATGTTACCAAGGCAGAGGGATTATGCAAGGAAATCATGAAAACACTGTCATCTGCTGTGCATGATGTTCCACTTTTATTGTAGAAATCAGGAAAGGAAAAAGGAAAATAATAATTATTTGGATACTGTAAATGACAAACCCTTCCTTCCAGAAATTTTGCCATTGGGAGAAAAAAAGTAATTCTACCTTTAACTTGAAATTGTTTTTGTTCTGCAAAATTAAAGACAAACAAGCTGTGCCAGGAATGCATGTACTAATGAATGCCAGAGTCTGAAGTTACTCCATGCACACAAGTGCAGCATAAGACCTTTTAAATGCCCTTGTTTTTTTTAAAATTAGTTATCCTTGATGTTTAATAGTATTCCATGCACCAGCAGCCAAGTACAATTTACAAGGTTTCTCGATTTCTGAAGTCCTGTCTGTTCTTTAGAGGCCAGGAATCTTGCAATTTTCACCACTTGTCAAACAAAAAGCAGAACACTGTTGAAAACGACAGCAGGGSAGAGAGACAGGAAGCAAAGATCAAAATGCAGCAGCAGGGAGGCAAGTAAAAACAGCACAGAGATCTAGGTGACTAAAAGTACTAGTGAAGAGGAGAAGAAAGTGSAGCTCAGACAATCCATTTAAAGTGAGCAGCCAGTCTATATTTGCATTTTTGTCCACAGCATTTGTACATATTTTTCTATTCACAGTTGTCAGTCTTTTTTTAATGTGCCCAGATGTGAAAGAATGCTTTTTGCAATTTGAGCAAGTTTAGCATTAACTGCTTCCCTTCCTCCATCTCTCCCTCCCTCCCTTGTCTGAATGCATATTTGGTTACTGAAGAAAACTTGCTAAAAAACAATTCTATTATGATTGTCTTGTTAATGATATATAAAAACATACAAAGCATGTAGTAGTCACATATGAGAGGATCTCATTAACAATTATTTTTGATTCTGCCATTATGAGTATTGTTCATTTATCTGATAATTTGAATTAATACAATGGCTTTCCTGCTTTTTATCATGACTGACCTTCTGGCCAGACACATGTAAGATGGCTTTCAACAGACAAAAAGGATTCAAAGGGAGCTCCAATTTATGTTCATTCTTTTAAAATATTTTATTTATTCTATTCTACTGTATGCTTATAAGTAAAACAATTGATCTTGTCTGAATCAAAACTACCTTTTGATGGCATTCTCAGTGTACATGAAAAGAAACAGTAATTTTTAAGTTCAGGTTTTAAAAATACCACATTCATGAAAGTATCAAGAAAGAAAATATTCCTGAACTTTTTCACTCTTTAACTGTTCTCACAGCCCTGCTGTGCTGTCTCTCCAACAGAGAGCAGGACCAGAGTTCATGAACATGAAGCTGCTTCTGTCTGTCAGTAAAGGGCCCTCATTCACTTTATTTTATTCCTGGTCAGATGGCCTATAGCAGACACCGACTATAATGTCACCTTTGTCCTTTCTTTAATCTTAACCCATAAACTCTATAAGATCATCCATCCCCAGGCAGAGTTTAATGTACTCCAGCTCTCCTCTCACATAAAGACCATGAGATTTCAAAGACTGAGACACTTCTACTGGTCTACAGTGTCAGGATGTTCTGCTGAGGTGGAAGAACAGATGCAAAAGTAGTATAGGAGAACCTCTCAATATTGAACACCATTTTTTAAACATGAGAAAAAACAAAGCAAAACAAACAAATCCATGAAAAGAAATGCTTAAAATTCTTTCATTTCATGAATGCATTTTTTTAAAATCCAAATGCAATCACAATTTCAAAATCCAAATCCAAATTCAGTGGAACAATCTCAAAGGAAAAGTCTGGACTTCCTTGTTTGTAAGGAGCAAGAATACTCACAGAATAGTGTAAATTTTCGTTACTTTTATTGTATACTCCAAATGAGTTATTTCTTTTTCTGAAAATGATGTGATTTAATGTGGTTGTTAATATAAATGTTCTTTTTACTTAGCTTTTCAGCCCTGTAGATAAGATTTATATATTCGAATTAGGTTGTTTTGACATTTTTCTCATCTAACTTCAGGCATTAAAATAGTTTAAATATCTACATTTAGACACCTAGTGTGTCTAAATTACATTGCAAATGGACTTATTCTTCTTAAGGAAATCATAATGTAATTTACGTCCAAATATTTCCAGTTCTGCTTATAACTGTGTCTTTTCTTACACATTTTATAGGCTGTTCTGCTAAATGTATTACTGTGTTATTTTGCGGGTTTTTTTGTCTTTGGAAACTTAGATTTACTTTATCCTCATAATGTATTGTCATCGTGTTTGCCTGGTAAGTTTTAAATRATGATGTATGACAATAAAACTCTTCTATAAGTAGTATCGCAAATACAAGTTGGTCAATAATCAGTTGCTTTCAATACAGAGAATTAGAAGTATGTGTCATTCCTTCTATAATATTTTGAGTAAACATCACAATAACCATTTCTTATTTTAAACTTTTCACAACTGGCCACCAAATAGTTTCACCTATTTTTTTGTTTTCAACTATAGAAGATTTATGTGAGCTTCATGAGTCTTTCTGGGAATTTCTTGCTGTAATYCATTTGGACAACATTTTATTCTTTTAATAACTGGAAACTTGTCATGTTTTTTTTTTTTATTTTTTTTAATTGTTTGTTTGTTTGGGTTTTTTTCTGGTTTTGTTTGTTTTCTTTTGCATAAATGGACTGGTTTTGACTTCAGAAGGTACAGAATRTTATCACTGTCAACAATTTTCTTACCATTTTCAATAGCTTATTTATAGACACTAGTAAGTGTTGTAGGGCCATATGAACATGTTCCTCTAGGGTTTTTTTCTCCTTTTTTCAATCTTCTACATTATGTAGGATGAATTTGACTTCAAGATTTTCTATTCTAGTTGTGCATTTTCTTCCTGAAAGGATATGGTGCAGTGATTATTTAAGTGCATGCAAACAAACATGAGTGGTTTCATGGGTCAGTAAGGGTTCATGATACAGTGAGGGAAATTATTGTTATCTTGGAAATGTGCTATATTATTCCATACAATTTCAGTTCTTRGTATTATTTCACAATATTGAGACATTGATCAATATAAGAACTATATTGTTTTGCTAAGAATTTTGACACAGAATAGARCAGAGTACTTAGAGTTTTCTTGTTSTTGAGTGAGTTCTAAACAACTTGCTTCAGCCAGAAATATCACACAAATCTGCAGAAGAGCAGTCTGTGCCTCTAGTAGTAAGGCTAACAGAAGTACTGGTAAACAAAAGAAAAAGAGGAGTTCTGGGAAAACTCTGATGATGAGTTTGGATCCATATTATCAATGTACGGATTTGTTGTTTCAGTAGGAGTACTAGAAGAATGATCACAAATATGATATAGCTTTCTATAGTAAAACCATCTTTCTCTGTTTAAAGCAATAAAATAAATCTGTTGTGGAATACATAAGGAATACCAAGACTCAAGTTATACTTCAGGGCATATGTATCTTAAAACTTGACAAAAAAAAAAATAGAAGCAGAAAGCTGAGAAGATGGACAGCAGGACTTAGTCAAATGCATAAGAAAATGAATTTAACATAAATTACCAACCCGCTGGTAAATCTCAAACAATGAATAGTAGAGATTTGTCATTTTGTAGCTGCGTAGCTAGTGGACATTTCAGGAAAATTCTTCAGATGTCTGTCTGGCCTGAATAAATTCCGGCMACCAGCAAAAATTAGTGTACAATATGATGGATGTGAGGACAGGCAATTGAGTCTAAGAGAAATTTGTACTTAAAACAGTTRGAATGAGCTTACTCGGGAAGCAGAGAGTCAGAGTGTTGAAAAGTTGATATCCAAAGTAAAAGGCTTAGCTGAAGTACTGGAAAATTTACTAATAAATAATGGGGCAGAAAACTAGCATAGATATTCGTGACAGCAGCAGAACAAGAAAAACAAAATCTAAGAGGCAGAAAAATACACAGTAATTATTCAATAGAGAAGGGGCCTAAGTGAAGGGAAATATTCATTGTTTATGGTAAAAGGTAATTTTTTTCCTAATTGGATGATAAACAAACTGGCAGATTAGTTAGTTAGTAATCAGATAAAGATTCCTTGGGCAGCTAAACATTATGGGATCATTTCCTGTGCTAAGAAGCAGCACAGGATGCTTAACAACTTTCACAACCTCATTGACACTGATCGTGTTACCATTGGTCAAATTTTAAAATAAATTTGTTGCAGAAAGGCTGACATAACTTCTAGACATTTCCAAATATTTTGTCATAAATATAGAACATTTCTAACTTTCTGGAACCCACAACTGCAACCCGTGGTCACAGCAAGTGTGTTATACAATGGGTGCACAAATAGTACTATATCCTTTTAGTAGGAAAAATTATCCATAGCAGACTATAGCTGCAAATCCCAAACTTCCTTTTTAGGAGTTCAGATCAGGCCTAAAAAAATAATTGTTATTTGCCTTCTGAACTTGTTTACTTTGCAATAATACAGTTATTGTTCTCTACTATRTAAGAGGGTTTTTTACAATGTCATATTTAGATTTTAGTTAATCAATTAAGATTGTATCTTTGGCACAAGGTTGTTATGCTAGCATACTCTTCGATATCATATCAGCATTGGAAACATTAGAAACATTTTTTAAAAATAAATATATTATTTATTAATACAGAGATGATACATAATTTTCTGAAATTCAGAAATACCTTTTTCTAARTCTCCTATTGAAAGTTCTTCTAAATACCAAAATTTTAGTTATCATTTGTATGAATTTATAGTTTCTTTAAATTTGTTTTTAAACACTTTATTTTGCAAGCACATTAGGTGCAGATAACTCTTCAGGTCAGGAATCTTAGAAATAGAGTTCAAACAAAATCTAAGGGTCATGAAAACCTCAGAGTGAAAATATGACTTTTTCACTCTTGTGGACCTTTTCTAAGGCAGCTAACAGCTGATGGGTGTAAATTCCCTCGTGGTGAGTTGGTAGAGGGACCTTCATGTTTCCTCTGATAGATCAAGCTAGTGGCTTTGTGGTTTGGTGTGTTAGTAGAAGTGAAAATTCATCTCCTACTGCTATGAAGAGTATGCCCRGCTTCTGCAAACGTAGAGGAGGTAGACCAAGTGAAGTGCAGATTGGCGGCCATCTTGGCCACAGCGACTACCAATTTATTGAGTTTAAAGTTCCGTTGACAGGAGGAGAAATGCCATCAAAACATCAGCTCTGGACCTGAGAAGAGCRGAATTCAGGCTGCTCAGGAAATTGGTAGCTAAGGTGTTCTGGGAAAATGCTTTTGCAAGTGCTGATTTCCATCAGTGTTGGTCACTTTTTAAACATCACTTCCTAAGGGCACAGGAGCAGGTAATTCCCAAATGTCAGAAGTCAAGCAGGTGAGGCAGACAGCCAGCTTGGCTGAACAGGAATCTTCTCTTGGAGATAAGGCAAAAAAGGATGGTGTATGCCCAGTGGAAGCAAGATCAGGTGACGTGAGAAGAATACAGAGATGTTACTTGCCACTGTAGGGAGAAAATTTGTGTGGCCAAGGCTCAACTGGAGTAGAAGCTGGACAGAACTGTGAGTGACAGTAAAAAGAATTTATTCAAATATAKTACTGGCAAAAGGCACTGTAGAAATAGCATTGGCCCATTACAGAATGAGGATGGCCACCTCACAAGCAGGGACACAGACAAGGCAGAGGTGTTTAAAGCATTCTTTGCCTCTGGATTATGGACCAAAGGAGTCTCAGTGCCTTGAGCTGGAGGGCCATGACTGCGAGAATGATCAACCCCCAGCAAACCCTGAAATTGTGTGGGATCTGCTGCTCCAGCTGGATCCTTACAAACCTGTGGGGCCCGACGGGATTTGTTTCAGAATCCCCAAAGAGCTGGCTGATGTCATGGAAAAATCTCTCTCGATGATTTTTGAGTGGTCTTGGGATCTGCAGAGGTCCCAGCTGACTGGAAGCTGGCAAATGTTGTCCTGATTTTCMAGAAGAGCAAGCAAGAAGACCCTGGAAACTATAGGCCTATCAGTCTCACTTCAGTGCCCAGTAAAGTTAAGAAGAAGATTGTTCTGGAAGATATGGAAAAACATCTGAAAGACAGTACAGTCATCATTCACAGCCAGCACGGCTTGATGAGAGGAAAGTCCTGCTCATCAAACCTGATTACTTTTATGACAASGTAACCCACYTAGTTGATCAAGGGAAACCGGTTGATGTAATCTTTTTGGATTTYAGTATAACTTTTGATACCATCTCTCATAGGATCCTTCTGGACAAAATGTCCAGCAAACAGCTGGATAAACACATCATGTGGTCAGTGAGCAACTGGCTTATGGGTTGAGCACCRAGGGCTATAGTTAATGGGGTCACATCAGACTGGTGACAGGAAAACTGATTTTTTTTTTGTCTCTTCTCTGTATGACTGCGTACATAATAAAGAAAAAAGAAAAGCAAGTAATATGGATCCCACATATATTTTATTTAATATTCAGTGTGTTAAAAAGTCTCTAAGACACAACATAATTCTTTTCTTTACCTCTTTTTTTTATATGAAAAAATCAATGATTTTACGTATTTTTCATGTTACATCCAACAGGTTCACTAATTAAAAACTAAAAAGCAACACCATATATTAATGGTAAAATACTCCAGAAAYAGTAAATTGTAGTACTAAGAAATTATGAATTTTTTTTCCCAATTTACTAAAAGAAAAACTTGTAGCTTAATTTCTTTTTCTTTTCATAATTTGCTTTTAACATTTTTCCAAATAGGAATTTTCACAAATGAGTAGTAGACCAGTACTTTCAGCAAGGACTTTTCATGAAGCAAAGCTAAAAAATGTTACAAGCAGAAAAGTCAATGATATTTTTTCTATCCCATTCAAAAACAGAAAAGTGGAAACTATGTATAATGTTTTCATTATAGCCTTTTGTAGTTACTGGTTAATTGGCTATTATATTTCTGCTTGAATAATATTTTTTAATCAAGTTTTGGTACGAAAAAAGACAGTGTTTTTCCTAAGTAGAAAACATTCTTTAGGGTTTGTTTTTTTTCTTGAAGTGATAAAATACAGTGTTCATTTCACATAAAAAATTTTTCTTATATACTTCTAGTTATAGTCATCTGTTAAACAAGGAAATATTACTTCTATTATATTTTTCGCCCTTCAAAATGTATAGGTAAATGGCACATAATAAAACCAGAATTTTTGAGTTAGCAATTTTGGTGTTTAGATCTCACACAGAAACTTTATACTTTCAGATGTTCTTATTGCCAGGAAAACTCAACATAAATATTTAACATTAAAATTATACCACAAMAAAATCTTATTTCTTGAAGTTGGTGTTGGCATGCATGGTGTAAACATGATGATTCAGTTTTTATTTGGCCACAGAATAAATACAGCATTTTCCTAGCACCAGCATATTTACACCATAAAATTATATTAGTAATTGGTTCCAAGTCTCTCTAGGATTCCATTTTTATTTATAAATAATGTGTGTTGCCTGCTTAAGGAGCATTGTTAGTCATTTCCAAAATGTCTCTTCTAGTTCATTTAAAAGTAATTATACCCTTATTGCTGTGCTCTAGGGATGGCACTAGACACAATTTTCCAAAGAAATGTCACCCTACTATTCTGGACTCACAGCTGGCCAGAAGAACTCATCTATTTTCTGTCAAACAGGGAGATAGATCAAAAAATAAAAGAAGAAAAGTAATAAAAAGTTTACATATCACTTTCAACAGAGGTGAAAGACTGGAAAACATCCAGCTCTTGCTGATGTCAAAGATTGTTCATACTTATTCAGTCACCCTGATATTTAGAAAACTTTGGCAATGAATGAAAGTATTCACTAGAGAGGAAGTAGTACTTGAAAAGTCTAAAAATAAACACAGGCTATGATTATTTCACTGAAATTAGTACTTCCAAGTATTTCAGAAWTTTTATGAGGAGAACATTTATGATTTGACAGTTTTATGATAGTAGAAGAAAAYGAAATATTTTTCTAACATTAGAAAAAAATGAAATATTTTTGTAACATTATTTCAAACTATTACAAATATTTCACAAGAGTAGCAATCTTTACAACATCAAAAAAAACCCAGAACAAACAAACCCTAAGAAACCTGAAATAAAGACCTTAGGAGTCCATTTGCCCCTTTCTCCTGCCTGGAGGCAAAAATGACAGTACATGTGCTCATCTAGACTGTTTCTAAAGATTTCCTGTGATAGAAATTTGACAGTTTCCCAAATAATCTAAGCTATTACTACCTTATATTTCCTGCAAACCTCTCTCCCTAATTTAATGTATTCTTTGTGCTGTCTGCCATTGGTTTGTAGAACAGAATATTCCCTTATCCTGTGCTTCAGGCCTTTACATCTAGTACTTTATTTTCTCTAAACTAAATATCCCTAGTTCCTTAATCCATTTTGTACATCATGTTTTCTAGGTTTCTGACCATTTTCTTTCTCTCACTGGATTCTGTCCAATTGGTCTATATTCTCTTTGTGTGTCCCAAAATTAAATACATGATTGGAGCAGATGATTTACCACTTTCCATGTAACATGGAAAAATCAATTAATTTTGTTTCAGACAATACATCCATTGTACATGTTGTACACACAACGCTCTGAAAAACATTTGATTTATTATTCATTGTAACTTGCAGTTCCCTTGCTCATTTCTACTGCCTACTCTCTAATGCTGCCTCTTCCATTTCTTTGCCCAATTATTGATAAGTATAAAAATTTTGGGGTTTTCTTTATCAAATATAATCTCTTGACTGACTTGCTGATATCTGTTTGAACTTTAACCTATCACCTGAACTTCTTTCAAGTCTTCCCCTGCATGTCAACACCAAAATTGATAAAATACTTTCTTTTTATACAAGTTGCTATTAAGTATTATAAGATGCAGGACAAAAGAATAATCTTGATGTTTGACATTAAGTATGAAATAGCTAATTGCAGAGTATAGCATTCCTATCCGCTAGATCTACACCTAATGGTGGTTTATCYTCTATGAAACAGAACTTTTGTTCCTGTGGTGGGTAAGCCCTGGCTAAAACAGACCTGACTGGGGGAATATTAACTTAACTTATTCTCATTTAAAATGGATTCTAATAGTAAGAACAAAGACAAACATTAAATCAACATTGTTTCTCGCCATCTCCTCTTTCCCATGATGAATTTCTTTTCTTCCTCTTTTTTCTTTCCTTTCCTTTTCCTCCTGACTCTTAGCCACACTAAGTAACACAGGTGAAGGAAGCTTGGGAAATTATGCTTGCAATTAGCCCTCTCACACTTTTCTCTTCTCTGTAGAGGATTGTTCCACAGATTTCAGTTTTTCAAGTAAAAACCTTCCTTCATTGTGGCTTCTCGACAGACTGCAGGAGTATCTGCTTCAGTGCAATGTTCAAAGCTTGAGGATGGCTGGCTAAAAAGCTACTGTTTGGAAAAGAACCTGGAGGTGCTGGTCCACAGCCATCTGAATATGAGCTGTCAGTGCTGGATTAACAGTTGGACTCGATCTTAGAGTTCTTTTCCAAACTAAATGATTCTATGTTTCTATGAAGTGATGATAGGTACCAAATTTTAAGCAAAGGTTTTCAAAGTAGTGTAGCTATATTTGAGTTGGTTGGCTGGTAGTTAAAGAGGTAATTTTAGACTACAGTTAMGTAGACCTTGGTTTTGACATGTACTCCATTTTGAGAAGACTAAAAAAAAATCTTTATGTAAAAATAWTTTGCCACTGTTCATGCAGAACTAAGTAGAAATGAAGGTTCTCTGAAGTTTTCACATAAATGTTTAGTGTTTCACGTTTTGCTCATTGCTAGAGCCCTGTCAACTCTCCTTTCAAAGAGCTGCATCCAATCACCTCACACAGTAAAGTTCCTTCAGCACAAGGAGCCTTGACATTTTATAGGGGCAATATACCAGCTAAGCTTTCCTCAGCAAACACTGATTTCCACACCTCTTGCTGAATGATTTATAAAGAGTCAGTGAAAACAAGTTACACATCCTGGCTTAATGGATGGACATACTTTATCCTGTTTAACAGCTTTATTGTGGGGACAAGAGGAAGGACAGCTTTAAAAGAAATAATCCTGTATTAGGTATAAAACTTGCACTACCTCAGCATGTTGAAAAAATGCCAAATAAAGTCATTTCCACATCGTTACTTGTAATTATGCTGCTGAATAAATAAATTTTAAGGATAAAGCCTCTATAATGCAAATTCTAACCTAATGCTTTACTTAATGTCATTAAAATGTGAATTTTAATGACAGTTAGTGAATTGCTAACATTTCTGCTTCTGTCCACCTCTCTACAGACCAGCCTGCAGTGTCTTAGAGCTACCTTAGAGCAAYATAAAGGGAACACAATTTTGATCTCAGAGACATCCAATCCTTAAAAGGAACAGAAAATGCCAGTGCTTGTTCAAAGTGAGTATATCACTAACCYTACTGCTTTTATGAGATTTCTGAACTGTAAACATTAAGAGGAAGAACCCCTCACCCCTTAGTACTGGAGTATTGGACTRCTGGATTCAGTGGGTTACTTTGGGAATCTCTTTTTCAGTATCCTTTTTTGCTGCAACATTAACTTCTCAATAAACTGTAGACTATTAGATAATAGACTATTGTAAAAAAATCTACCTTTTTTTTCCCATTGAGCTTGACTACCATCATGTAAAGGATAGAAGAAATAAATGATGATATGTTATGGTGTAAAGTTTCTGGTGACATGAAGTTGGAACGTCTAGAACTTTTGAGTGATGCAAATCAGTCCAAACGAATGCTTAATATCCATCTAATAAATATAATAAAGAAATAAATATGCTAAAAATAAATATAAAAATGCATGAGTGATGCACAATTTACATGATAATTTAGCAGTGATAGCATTTGCAAAAAAATGCAATTGTCATCAGGCTTAGTCATCACTCCTCACTGTAAACTCATCTCCTTAGAATATAGCTTTTAAAACACTGTAAGAAAACAAAGGTATGAAATTCTCTCTCATTTTGTTCTGCACAGCAACAAAAATTCGAAGTGTCTATGACTGAAAGGTCATATGAAAGAACCTATGATGGTTCTAGGGATGACCACAGACTTACTGATTCTGCTTCAAAATCAGAAGCACCTAAATTTTAATTAAAAAGACCTTCCCTCAAGCATAGTCTATCAAGTAAGTAACTAAATAAGTAAACAATGAAAGTGAGTCTCTAAAATTGCAGATCAATGAGATTCAGACGGGACCTTACATGTCAGATTATTTTATTTGTAYGTTGTGACAAATATTTGAGGCTTGTATAAAAAAATTATAGTTCTCAAAACTCTTGAACATAAATATGCWCATTTCAGAACTTCGGGACTACTGAGACAAATGCCAAAGTTCTACAGAATTTTTAATGGTATATCTACCGAGTTCATGAAATTACAGTTCATTTGAATCTAGATTAATTAAATAAAAACTAAGGTAAGGTAAAACAAATTTATACATTTGATGAAATTTTACAAATTTTGAGTCTTATAGCTCACTTTTATTACAGTGATAGAAAATTTAATATTTTAAGACATCCTAGTTAAGAAATGGAAAGATTCATGTTAGGAATGGATTGAGACAGTAAAGATATCCAGGGAACCTGATCACTGCAACACTAGCGTAAGTTTTTCTGGAAATTCTTAACCTGGCATAAGTAATAGAAAGAATTATATAAGTAAATTTAACTGTCCATGTCCAGTTTTAGCTCACACCTTTGTCTTATTTTTGCTTTCCTTTAATTCTGAACACTTTTTGTTCTTTTTCTATATTTAATTCTTAGTGTAGCTCACATTCTGTTTTTCCCTTCTTTTGTTGCCTATTTTTATTTCTATTTTATATCCTTTTCCTGCTTTAAAATCCTTGTTTCTTTTTCTTTTAATATCTSTTTTATCAGCTATCTGTTCTCAAGCTCGGTTCTTCTTTTGTGATATTTCTGTTGCTCTCATTTCACTTGTTTGAGATTTTGGGGATTTTTRAATTTAATTTTATTTTTTAGTTAGTATTAGCCTGCTTTTCTAAAGAATCTTTTCTTGTGCAAACACCATACTTTTTCATCTGTCTATCTGTCTCACATCAGTAACTTCTGAATCTGATGGCTCATTAACCAAAGCTGACAGAACAATGCAGAGTCTTACAGACAAGGCATTTCCCAACAGGTCTGGGAAAGCTGGCAGTTGGCTGGAGGGCAGAGATCCCAATCAATATCCCATCAAATGAAAGGCGGTTCCTACTTGACCTCATTCTGAGCGGCAGCAGCCGAAAACGTTGGCGCTGCTCTCAGCCAGGCCCATGCACGCCGTAGCTTGCCTTGCCACGCAGGTGAGGAACAGGAGTGGGCGGCAGCCCCAGACACGAGCAAGAGCAGAAACTATGCCAGCAATCTGCAGACATTGGGCAGCTTCTTTATTTTCGTTGCTCATTAACTTTTATTTTCTCCTCTTCCTCCTACACTGCCAAAGTCAGGCTAAGCCAAATGCTTTGACTTTGCAGGGAGCTGTTACAGTGCTCAAGCTGTCGGGTTTGTCCCTGATATTCATGACAACTGACTTTGATGACCAGSTCTATTCCCCTGTGTACAAAATTGACTTATTTACTAATGCTGGATGGGATGAGGAAAGCAGATAGAATTATGGTTACCAAGTAGATACTTTTAGGATTAAAGATCCTAAGCTACTGCATAAGACAAGCCAAACTAGGACCATTTCTAAAAGCAGGAACAACTGAATTTTTCTGGTTTTATTGTACCAAGAGTAAGAACTTTATTTTGTTCAATTTTCCAGCATTTGTCTTTATCTTTAGGGGTATTTAATAATCTTACTCATTCCAGTTAGTGAAACAAACAAACCCCAAGTCATCTGTTGCAACAGAGGAAGCACAGTAGGAGAAAAATCATGCACAAGGTACAAAAAATTGCACAGGTAAAGAGATGCTTCATCTAAAGATGCATGCCTGAATCTTCACATAAAGCATATCCGGCACAAGAAGTCAAGAAGAAGGAGCTAACAGGAAACCCGGGTAATGACACAATCTAAAATTCAGCTATTTATAAACTAAGAAAAAAAAAAAAAGGCACAGCTTCCCCACCCCTAGAGAACATTGCTAGAAGGGACCAAAACTATGTTCTCTGCAGAAAACAGAACAAGTACATACAGCCTGCTTTCTTTTGAATTCCYGGCGACTTTGTGAAATTGCACTTCTTTTTCCATAAGATTGTTTGACTGTAGGTTTCCCACATATCCTAATTAAAGCCAAATCAATGACTTAGATGATACAGACTCTTGTGTAAGACAGCAATTTTATATTTAAGCTGTATGTACTCGGGAGAACATACAATTAACATTCCTTACACTTGGCCAAATACAATAGCTGTAAACTGTATGTAAAAAGTGAGCATAATTTACTTATCTTCCAGTTACCACATTTTGAAAAGGATGCATCTAAGTATTTTTGAGACCACATTTTAGTAAGTATACGATCCAGTCAGTATTTGCGAGATATATACAGAGTATATCTCAAATCAGATGTCTCAACAGAAGTATGCAATATTTTGTTTACTTCCTGGATAATTTTATGGTTCACCTGAGAGCCAGACAACTTCATCTACATAGGTATGAAAGCACTGGAGAAGTTCCAGATCAACAGGGAAAGAGCTAGTAAGTTTATGAAACATCAACAGCTGAAGAATGTCAGTATTTTTTTCTTTATGTCGGCAAGGTGATGGCAGGAATAAAAGTGGGTTATAATTTTGATTTTGAAAAGAAATTTTAAGAGAAAATTAACTGTGTTCTGGAGASATCTGTGGGCTTTAGTGGTCTTACCCATTTTAACCTGAAAAAAATTGGAATTCATTGCAAACTAAGTATCATTTAAACAGTGACCTCTAGATCTACAAAAACAAAYGAAAAGACTCCTGGCAAACAATACTGAAAGGAGCCTCTAAAATGAGATGACTAGGAAGTAAATATATAACATGCATAACGAGTGCCTTGAAGAAATGATTTTTCAGTTAGTTCTCTATTCACACTTAGGTCTATAATTCTGWGTCCTCTCTTCCAAATCCCTGGTGTTTGTATTCTCCCTTCTGCCATAAAAAATTATCATTGATTCTTTTTTTTCTCATCCTATTCTCTACTAACTTTGACCCCACTATATCAGGAATGCCCACAAGAATGCATTAATTTAATAGACTTCTTAGCCACTGCTCCTGCTGTTATAGCTATCATCACCTACAATTCTGAATCAAAGGAAGATTTTTTTTAAAGATTGTATTTTTGATATACTATACCTAATTCTAGGATGATCACTGCCAGAAGGTTCTTTGTCATAATGTACCTGCTGACAAAGTCAGGGTGAGAAGTGTTTTAATTTAACTTTTAAAACACTGGAAAGCCTGAAATTCTTCCTAAAATATTTCCTTTATTTACATTTTGTTTATTTACTTTGAAGTCCAATAAATATATTTTCAGTAGTCATAAATTAATCTAATCTACATTACGTATTTAAAAATTAACTCTTTTAAATTTTATACACTTTTCAAGCTCTGATGCATGCATTCAAACAAGCAACACACTTTGGATGCCAGCCTTCCTAGATTAGAAACAATGGGATATGTGATGCTCACCTAAAAATCATACAAAGTAATTTGGAAATAAACCTGCATAATCAAACTCTAAGGTAAAAGAGATGTGCAACTATGCTACAAAATAAATAAATCCACTACATTTGGATTCTGCACTTGAAGCTTAATCTGATTTAAAACTAAAACAAATGAACAAAAATAAAATAAAATAATTTTTTGTTAAGAAGCTGAAAAATCCCAAACYAAGCCACAAAGAGGCCTCTAAAACTAAACAACAAGAACCCCATAAAACCTTCAGGGTAGCTTATCAATCACTGTACGTTCAGCTAAACAAAGCTCTCATTTTATCTCCAGCAACAAAGGCAGCAACTACTCCCGGTAATTTACATGCTTGCAGTTTACAGTTGTAAAATGTTCATTCCTATGTTCTTTTAAACATTGGCTCTTTGAAAAGAGATCATTTTCCTCTTTTAGATCAAAAGAGCAGGAAACTGTGTATTGAGTTTCAAAAAATCTTTCTGCTGGAGTGTAAGTAATGACTAAATGAGAAGCCATGAAGTAATGGCTTTATTCAGTTGCTGTTACTGACATCAGCCTGTTTACACACTGAACTGAATTACCTCTTGTACAGTATATTTGTGTGACTCCAGAAAAACAGCCATAATTGAAACTTGTTTCACTGCAGAGTCAGATATTAACCAAAGTGCCTGGAAATCCCCTTTGCCTACTGTTCTTGAGCTGGTGCTTACAGAAATAGGAAAAAGTCACTGCCCAGTTTAGCTAGAAATTCACATGCGACTTGGGCAAGCACAAGAGGCACTGACAACTGAGGCATTCCTCTTGTCAGTCATGAAACAACAGGGGAATTGAGAGCAAAGATCATGGTATGATGATCTCACTGTCACCATAATTTAGATTTTTGTTTTATGTATGCCTGAAAGAGAACACTTACGGCTSAGAAAAAACTTTGTGAGAGAGGAGAAATTATTTTTGAGTAAAATAGCTTGTGCAAGTTCTGTCTTCTTTTTTTTTCTTAAAACTGAAGTCAACCTCAAAAGCCACAAACTTCTAATGTAGGCTAAGTGATATGAGCATTAAACAATGACTACAGAAACACAGAAATGCCATTGTGTTAGTAAACCAGAAACTTATCTACATTTTAATAAAGTTAGGGAATTTGGCATGCACCTTTTCAGTTTTTTAATAAGTATATTTTTATATTAAAAATTCCATACTATCAAAGTGACTTCCTCTCAGGTAAGCTACACCACAAAATAAACTGGTAGAAGCCCCTTTTCTCCAGTTATATAGTATCTAGAGGAAAAACAAACAAGCAAACCCTACTATTTTGCAGTCTAGTACTTGGTTTGCAGCGGTGCTACTGCTTTCTTTGGATCTTGCATCTTCTTTCTCATTGCCAGTCATAAATTGTAGATTTTTTTTAAACTGTGGAGTTGTATAACATTCTTATATAAATCTTTCCTTATCCTCCAAGGCAGCAGACCTCTGCTGAGAAGACAAGATGTACTGCAGGGCTCTGCAACAAGATTTGAGGGCTTGAGACGTGACCTTTGGGTGAGTACATTTTAACCAGGAAATTTGATTATCGTGCATAGGACCATTAGGGACTRGCTCTCCTTTGTTTGATTTAAAAAGGCATGGAGCAGCTCCTCATAAAGCTCGGGTTAGTAGTGCCTATCTTGGAAAATTCTGTTCTGAATTCCTGAAGTTATATAATGCCAGGTTTTTYAGCCTTCACACATAGCCACAGTGAGAAATACAGTTCAGGGCTCAGATAACCTGTTGAACAGTTCCACCCATATATGACTGACTATGCTGAGTCCATCAATCAACTTTTTTATGGAAGGCATCATTCTCAGCTGCTGAAGTAGAGGCTGAGAAACGCATCTTTCTATGTTGAAATAATTCTCGAGGTTTAAAAACCACATTGAAGGCAATGCTCAGAAGTTGACTACATTTACAATGAAGAGGAGAAAGAATGTAATAAGAAAGCAGTTCTCAGTCTTGCCCTGCTCATTATCTAATATTTTTGAATCATCCTTCAGAAGTTGAATAGCTTAAGACAAAGCTAAAAAAATTTTGGCATCTGATTTAGGTTTGGCCTTCCTCTAGTCCTTATTAGTGCTACAGTTCCTTGCTTCAAAGGGTAACAAGCAGTTTAGATTCTCCCTTAATTCATTCCAAAGCATGTTAACCTTAAAGACATTTATTTGAAGTGACTGAGTTGGGGAAAAGTACTTTTACCTTTTGTACAACAAAGTAAAGCTATGATGTTTATCCTCATGCAGTCTGTATTCTTAAATGATTTTAGAAGAAGAGAAGAATACATCAAATTCATCTGGAGGCTTCAGCCAAATCAAATAATTCCCATCTCATAAAATATGGTTTTAGGGTCTGAGTTTTAATTTACCATTAGAAATTCTTAAATTGTCCATTAAAACACTACTGAGGGGAAAAGAAAAAGTCAAATGAATGATTTTGTAGAACTTATTGCTGGAGTTATAATTATGTCCTCAGAACATAATTATTTAGAACTTTTGCTTTAGTGTATCTTCTGAATAGGCAGGATTATTAAGATTCTGAATTAATTAACATCAAGCTTTTAACAGTTTTAATATATAACTTTGGAGAACAGAGAGGAGTCAAGGTAAGGCCAGGACTTGGTAGATTAACATGCTCATTTCTTTTGGGCATCTGGGGTGTCAGTATCTTTGACAAGTAGCTTTTTTTAGAAAAAGACAAAAGCTTCCGGGTTCAAACACTAGAATTATTAATATGCATTTTGATGAGTAAAAGGTATTAGAAGCTTTTCAAACAGAATTACTGTTAATATCATGCCAAACTATAAAAGTATGCAGGTCTGATCGTAACAGAATGACACAAAGCACAGTTCAAGTAGTCTAGTCAACAAGAATATTGCCTATAAAGTTGCAGGATCATTAAAGGAAGACATCTGAATATGAAGCCTTCAGTTAATTTTCCAATATCTCTTCCTAAGTTTCTCAACACAATTGAGCAATTACAATAAATGAATAGGGTTGTGAATGAGGTCCCAGACTTAGGAGAAATAAGAGAGAGATTGTCACTGATGAATACTGTAGAAAAGCAGAAAATGAAATGAAATTGTGCACATTAAAATTAAATATACTTCTCATCATCTGAAAAGCAATAATCATTATTGATAGAATAGCATGGCCTGGCAAAAACTCTAATGAAAACTCCAAAATTAGGATTTTACAATTCATCTACCAACTTCAGCACCTCATTCAATGCTTTTACTCTCTAATTATCTAAGGTCTTATTTTGTTTTTCTTTGGCAAAAAGCATAGCATTTTTATGGATTTTGGAAGTGATGCTAAAAAAATTTCTCTCACAAGCTGATCGTCTATGAGTTGATGATGGAAATCAGTAACTCCAGTGGTTTATTCCACTTCCCTTTGACACTTTTTAGAACAGAATAGGATATTGCCTGCAAGAGTYCTTTTCACTGCCTCCTAAGGGAGCAAAAACACCTGTCTCAAAATAATTTCTGTAAAATTACAGTAGAAAGGTGTGGTGTCGTGTTCATAAGCCTTACACTCTTTTTCAGAACTGTAATAGAAAGATACTCCTCCAGTCCCTTTTCAAGATTCCCCTAATATCAGGCTAGGGGATCATTCTTGCCACAGCCTATTGATATTCTTTAATGATGATTTGACTATTCACAAAGCTGACTAGAGTTTTCCTGGAGGTTTACAATAAAGCACTGAAATGAACTTATTCTGGTTTTCAAAATTAGGGAGACTTCCACTTCCACCCAGACCACTGGGTGGGAGTAGTCAAGGTATGTATAGATTGTTAGCCCAAGGATGTTTAGTTCTTGTGTTGTATAGGAGCTGCAACAGAAAAATATAAGTATAGTTAAACTAACRGCGATATGTTTTTTTCGAATATTCAGCTATCACCTTCTGATTGGAAGGAAATTGAGAGTGTTTTACATGCTATTTAATTATTTATTCCTTTTCTCAAGGATAACATTCCAARCCCTAAGTTGTGTTAAAAAAAAAAAGAACATTTATTTCAGGACAAGAATATCACTGAAGAATCAAGTCCAAGTAAGGAAACATGACCTTATTTAATTATTATATTAATTATATTTGAGGTACTCAACATATTCCTATCAATTTTTAAAATAATTTATTAAAAAGTCATTTTTCCTCCGTATACTTCATGCTTATATTGAAATAAGTTATGCTAGGCAAAAGAGATTGTTTTCCAAATGATTAGGTGCCAGAAAATTGTAAAATTATATGCAAACCATATTTTGACTACTTTAGAAATGAAACTTAATATTCCCTTTACTTCAGTCCTTCCTTTCATCCAAAATCTACCAAAAAGATTTTTCTTTGCTAAGTGCATCTAGAAACATGAAGTGCCATATAAAAAGACCCTGAAATATATTTCTGAAATGGAAGAACTCCTTCATATTTCAGAAATTTGTCACTGGAAGATTAGTTCAAAACAATCATATCATACTTTAACCATTGACCTTTCTTCGGTGATGGAATGCTTTCTCTTTAAGACTTATCTACAAATGAGACTTGTACTGACCCCAGTACATCATGTCTGCCTTATTACTGTGAGTTAATAGTATTCTGAGGACTCCTTTTGTTCTCAGCTCCGCTGTTTATTCATTTTACCCAAGGGTCAGTAGTTGCTCAAACCATCAGTAACTGCTGAAAACATGTTCACATTTTCTTTTGAACCAGCTGCTGATTCTGAGACAAAAGGCCCTATATGGAAATACTTACCAGTGAATAGCTATAAAAAATACAGTTTCCAAGCATATGTTAGAGGAATAACGTAAAGTTTGACAGAATTATTTCCTAAGATTTATAGTAGAATTGGACGCTGTACAAAAAAACCAAAAGTATTTTATATAGAAGTGGAATAATAATACAAAACAGGACTGACTGATAAAGTTACAGGTACAGTGATATGATTCAATGAGTTCTCTAATTTTTCCAAAAGACTATGTTCAAACAATTTTCTTTAATATTGCAGATAGAAGAATAAGCAAAAATAGCAGTGTTTTCTGGTATTTTTGACAATTCTGAAGTCATGAATTTGTCTTTAAAAAGTAAAAGGAAAATGATTGAAAGGCTTATTTTTCTATTGAAGCCACATAATATTCTTTGTTTCTTCAGTTCAGAGGTTGACTGATTTTAAGTAGTGAAGGAAAATATGTTTGCAAGAATAAGCTTAATAAGAAGGTTATATARACCATGTAAGTTAAGGTTTCTCATGTAAATCAAAGGGAATAGATTTTAAAACTGTTCCTTCAATGCAAAATAACCCTATTACTCTGGATCACATGAGCCCAAATGTATTACTTACAGCTCATTGAAAGGTCAGACTAAATACCACAGGCATAGAACTCCCTAATCCTAAAATATCTGGAAAGGCGCCTGAGTTTAGTTTAATACTTTAGCTTTAGTTTTAAGCTAAAGACATACTTAAGAGATGGATTCAGCAAAAATTTCTATGTATACCAAGTGAGACCCAGATGAAAAAAAGGGTCTAAGAGGCCACATTCTGATGGCTGTGAGGAGATGGGTATTATGCCCTCCTCATGTGTTTTTAAGGCCACCTCAGTGAAAGTACCTCTGTCAAGGTGGAGCATGATAACCGCTAATTGTCCTCATAAGGTCGCAGAGGAGGTTGCTTAATGTATGTGTAGCACATCAGTTCAATCAGGGCCACTGCAGGAGGGTGCTATATCAGCAGGAGGCATTACTTACCAGGCTTCTGCTCTAGCTAAATTCAGCAGCACAACAGCTATTTCCCCTGAAGTTTGCTGTCTCATACARATTGCCTGTGTTTAAAAGATGGGCTTATGAAATAACCAGAGCWGAGCAATTCTCTCCCTAAAACACATCAGCTATAGTCTGCTTTATGCCCTGAAACATGATTCTCTGTCTTCTTACATGTTTATTTTGACTGATTTATTATGTATCCCTTAGGTGAAGAGAAAACCGACAGTTTGTGTCGTTTATATATATACAGTGTATATATACAGTGTATATATACAGTATATATTCGTGTATATATACAGTATATATAAAAGGATATTTTAGCAGTGGGGGGGGGGGGTTTGTTTGTTTGTTTTATTTGTTTTCAGTTTTTTGGTTTGGTTTTTTAAGACCAAAAAAGAATTGCAGAAATTTTGGCATTTTGCTAATACTTTGACTTTTAATGAACTTTAAATCTTTAACTTTTCACTTTAAAACAACTGTCATAGTACCTAGAAAGTTTTTAACTCATCTGAAAAGCATTTTCTTCCAAATTTTACTTTGAAAATGTTTGACATTTAATATTTCTTTCAAAAAAACCTCACAGAGTTTGCACTGAAGATACAATTCTTATCTGCCTGTATCAATTAAGGTGAAAAATAATACACGTGTATTATATATATGTATATATTCCTTATACACACATGCACAAACACACATACACATACTTGAAAGCAGGTGTATGAGGAAGGACTTGGGCCTACTGGTGAATAAATAACTCAACATCACCTGGAAATGGGCACTTGCAGTCTGAAAAGCCAAACATATCCTGGAATGTGTCAAAAGATGTGTAGTCAGCAGATTGAGGGAGGTGATTCTGCCCCTCTACTCTGCTCTTGTAAGATACAACCTGGAATACTGCACCCAGCTATGGGACCCTCACTATAAGGACATGGACCTGTTGGAGCAAGTCCAGAGGAGGGCCACAAAGACAATCAGAGGGCTGGAGCACCCCTCCTATGCAGACAGGCCAAGATTTGGGATTATTCAGCATGGAGAAGAAAAGACTCTGAGGAGAGTTTATAGCAGCCTTCCAGTACCTAAAAGGGGCTTATAAAAAAGCTGGAGAGGGACTTTTCAATAGGTCATGTAGGGATAGGAAAAAGGGAACTGGTTTAAACTGAAAGGGGGTATAATTAGACTAGATATGAGTGTGGTAAAACAGTGGAACAGGATGCCCAGAGAAGTTTTGGATGATCTACCCCTGGAAGTGTTCAAAGCCAGGTTGGATGGGTCTCTGAGRAACTTGGTCTAGTGGAAGTTATCACTGCCCATGGCAGAGGGCTTGGAACTAGATGATCTTTAAGGTCCCTCCCAACCCAACCCATTGTATGATTTTATGATGCTATGATTATATAAAAATAATGTAAAAGAAGATCAAAGTCTATTTTTTTTATAGACTAAGTCATCTGTTATTCTTACTGACTACTGCTGGGGCAGCACAATTGGTAAAAAAAAATGAAAACAGAACCAGCAACTGCATTTTCAGTATTGTGTTATGCAATTTTGTGCAGAAACTTCAATTAATTTACCATGATGATAAAGCGTATGAGAACTGTTTACACCTTCAGTAGTTCTTCCCTCGAGGAGCTGCACAGCAGAGTTATAAGTCACGTGGAGGCAAGTTGTAGGATTCATGACAGACAGAGAGGGAATTGTCTTGTCAGTCTCACAAGTCCGAGGATTGCAAACGGAATCCCATCAAACGTAATTTCTATTCTGCTTTGTACATCAAATGCCTCAACTGAAATTCCACATTCTACTGTGACTGAATGAACTTGCTCCTTCTGGACAGCTGCATTCCCTGATCCTTGCAGTACTCTGAAAAGATAACAAAACTGTCCRTAAGAATTAAAAGTGAAAGATGAGATAAACAGAGGAAATTCGGCGATCATTAGTGCTGTGGTTTTGCCTCTCTAACTGCAAACTGAGAAAGACAGGTTTCTTCAGCTTGCATTAAGCATCCTTTCATCAACACCAAGGTACTTTTTAGTGAAAGGGTGGGGAATACTTGATATTATGGTAAATTTAATTGTAAACAAATACCAAAAAGAAAACAATACTTCTCCATGCTGTCTGTTTTGACTCTGTTTTATAAAGCCTTACACATTCTTGTTCCCATAGAGAACACAGAGTATTTCTCAATTCCTTGTAGACTTAAGGTTTATCTGAGGTGGTCTCAGTTGCTATTGAAGCTACTAGCTGTTTTTAAAATCATCAGCAATACCAAGTAATTACATGTATTGTAATTTCAAAATGTAACTTGAAGTTGGGCATTGCGAGGGACCCCGTGATGGGAGCTAACAATGTTGACCTTCACCTTCAGTCTAGCTGAGCTGTGGTGGCTAAGCAGTGTCTAGCAGTTCATGCGAGGTCAGGACCAGCACGTGTATGTTTGTGTTTCATTTATTACAAAATGAAATGGGATTTCCAGATGATCCTAACTAGTTCTGATTTGATAATGTCTAGGTTAGTATTCAAGTCTATGTTCAGCAGCAAATCCCATGATGGTCTGACAAACCCTTTGAAGCAGGAGGCTTCACTCTGCACCAACTTGCCACCAATGGCAGCTCTGTCTTTAAGGAGAGAAGATGTCACCGCTTAGCTCTCAGCGATTCGTTTCCTCTCTGAACACAGTAATTCTGTGCTTCTGATTATTGTTCTGTGGAAGTCTGTTTTTTTAATCACAAACGAAACTAATTCAGATTTTCAGGGAAGCTTGCAGAAATAATTGCCRAACAAACATGTATATATTATATTGTGTATTTATAAACAAATATAATAGTTAAACATGTAAATAATAAAGAGATATCTAAAGAAAGAAACTAATCACTATTCAATGATAATGGAAAACACAACCAAGGGAAAACTATGGTAAACTGGATACAAGATTGAAAGCAGATATTATTAGTGTGAGTGTTAAAAAAATAACTTAATGTTATCCTAAAATACAAATCTGGAAAACTCTGTGGTTATATAAAGCTGAAATCCATATGTATTAATGTATGAAGATGTATTTTCAACAGCTGCAATTTTAACATGCAGATAGTTTGATGTTCTCTGATGTCACAAACTAACCACTTTCAATGAGGGCTTAACTAATTTTGCATTTAATCATAACATACAGCTGTTGAGATTTGAGGCAGTTTTTATTTAAATTTAGCTTCTGCTAGAGTGGAAGTGTGAAGAAGATACTCAAAGTCTGGTATTTCTTAAAATTACATATTTTTAGTATGACATATGACATTTAAAATGACATATTTTTAATTAATTCATATCATAAATAGCAGTCCTATGTTCTCAGAAACTTTTCTTCAGAAGTTAACATCCTTGGTTTAGGGAAAATGCAACATGTGCAACATATGCTCATTTATAACAAAGGGACTTATTCAAAGCTTGTATTGACGTCTTTTGACATTTGACATGCAATATGCATGAGGATAGCATTCATATTGCTAATTTATGGATGAAAAAGTAAGAAGAAGGAAAACTRAAGGTTACTCCAGTAGTGTTAAATCATATGTGTTATTCTTACCGAATGTGTTGAAAAATAAGTTTAGCTGTCTTCTCAGACACTGACAACCAGAAAACGTTTTTAAAGTGATCCTTATTTGTCTGAAGAAAGMATAGTTCTACTGTAAGTGTTTTGGGTTTTTTTCAGGAAGTCAATTCTGATACTACCTATTTATAAACAATTATCAGAGCCCTATGAGATTAATCAAAATGAACAAAATGCACTCTTGAATGATTTCAGTTAATTAGACCAAGCAGAAACTTGGCTGAGAGGGTCAAGTGTCTTAATATGTACCCAAAGTGCTCAGCATTCTCGAATAAAATTATTTTGAGCTTTGAAAAAATTCATGAAAGAAGGATGAATATCRCTAGATGCATAATTGTATTTTTTTCCAATGTATGTATTTTTGCTAAAAGTTTTTAATAGAGCTCTGGAACTTCACAAGATTAAATAAAACTATTCACAAAAAGCTTACTTTCTTGTCATTTAAGCAGAATGTCATTTAAGCAGGTCTACAAAGTACCAGAAAAGACAGGCTGAAAATTGCAAAAACATCCTTTCTAGAAGAGACTTATGTGTGCTACAAATTAGTTGCCTTATGGGCCCAAATTGAAAAAGATGGAGAGGAAAAGAGAGTTGCCTGTTATTTTTATTTACTTCCAAGAGAATAAATACAGTCACTCATCTGGAAAGTTTGGGTTTTGCCATTTGCTTGGTTTTATTTGGTGTCTATTTGAGAGTACAGAGACTGGGGGAAAAGTGCTCTGCAATCCACGTGCTCATAGCCCAGATGGATATGCCCATCATCTTTATCTGTGTTCACGGCATAGCAAAAARAGTTGGTTCTTCATTATAGCGATGAGACGTATGGATAGAGAAGGAATGGTATACACTTAATATTTAACCACATTTAATTATACACATTATTTTTGCAACATGGACATTTGCTTAAAATATTTAATGTCTTGAATGAATTATTTTAGATACAAAAAAATGTATGTGGCTTGTTCATTTAATACTAATGAATAACTGACAAAGATAAAATGTTACTAATCTGTTTGCATTTATAAAACAGCACTGCACAAACCATATTTTGGCTCTGTTTCCTTAGCTATCTAGGACATTATCAGCCACGCAGAACCATATGTCACCAGAAATAATAATAAATTATCAGCTCCTCATTGTTGCAGTGCTGAGCAGGGAAAAATAAAAGCTCAAAAGCCAAAACTGAAAACCTCAGGAACCTGCAAATGTAAAACCTATTATATATACATTAAATGAACATCTTAAAAATTCAGTTTTGGGTTCCTCACCAGTTTTAAGTTGAAATGTTGAGATTTACATTTCAGACAGGCTAAAACAGTTTTTGAATTACTGTACTCCTTAGAACCACAGGCAGACCTGCTAGGTCCCTGTCTAGACTGAAAACTAAACATCTAAGAAATTGTTGGTACGATTTCTCTTTTGCCTAAAGCAGAAACACTCCACAGATTGCTTCACATAGGGGTGAAACTGTATATCACCCAAGACAAAACTTACGAGCAGCTTTGTAATTAGATGGCTCAAAGAACTGCAGTTTGTACAGCATGGTTACTACACATTTAAAAGTGGGAGTCAACCTCAAAGTCAGACCCCCTAAATATAGATGTCTATAAAGGAGTTCTCTACATGTGATTTAGCTAAGTATTCATTAGATCCAAGGAAGGTTTGCAGAGATGCCAGACTCCCTATATAGTCCATCAAAGTTAGTTATGTCACCTCTAGTGATTAGAAGGCATCCACCTGTAGAAAGTTTTTGGTCTTCCTTCAGTGCTGCCAAGTGTTGTAATTCCAAAGCATGAGTTTGTAATGATGGCAACTTTTAAATAAGCAGTTTCTAGTCTCAGGAACTCAAGTTATTGTTTAGCAAAWGTATGTATACAGGACAGTAAGAAGAGCTAAGAGTCCTTAGGTTGTTTTGTTGGTTTTTTTTTCCCCTCAGACAGACTAAGACAGAATATGCTTGTTAGGGTAACCTACAAGAACGGTTTCTCCAGTAGGTGCATTATTTGTAGATATTAGTCTTTAAAAATGCTAATTAAAATAACTCTTATTGAAAAACGTGTTGCCAGACAACTTTCCCCAAATAAAAAGTACAAGCAAAACTCAGCCCTGAAGTAATACTGCAATACATTAAAACTAAAAAAAAAAAAAAAAAAAAAAAGAAGGAATAAATTTCAGTACTGGAAAGTATTTCTTTTTCTTTCCCCAAAATAACATTTCATTATTTTACTGGAAGAATCAGATTTGAGATTTGCATCAGAGAATTTTGTAAGCTCAGTCTTCCAGGGTTTTTTGAGGGTGTATATTCTACCTGTGAGTTTTTAAATTAACGTGTTAGCATGTTGTTTTGCTCAATAAAAAACCACAGACCAACAAACTGATGTTTGATGTACCCTCCTAAATAGTACAACTGAAGTACCCTCCTAAAATACATTAATGAAAAGGGTATTGCATAGGGCTGACCTGGAAAGAATGTCAGTCTTAAAAAAGCAGCATTGAATTAATAAGATGAGTTTTCTTCCATGAGTTCCTGAGACAAAGAGTTATCACTTGCTTGTTGAGTCTGACTGACTGTGAAAAGAAACAAGCAATTTCACCTCAGAGACAGCACATCTTCAGAATTTACTGTGACACCCCGACTTTCAAATTTTTAAGTCAAGTCCTCACACAAGAGCCTTATGATTCTGCTTGCCAGAACTCAGGCTSAGAGTTTAAATTAATACCAGAAGTGAAGTTTCAAATTTTCAGCTGGAACTGGACCAATTAAATTGTTCAGSTTGATTCTGTCTTTAAATTTCATCAGGGTATTTATGTTTCTGTTAGCTTGTTTTACTGGCTTCATAAGATGTACTGCTTACTGTTAATGGAACAAGTTTTGGGGCTTTGTTAGCATTCCTATTGTGTTTCCTGAACTGAAAAGAAGTTTCTGGGGTGCTTTGATCAAGACAGAGGATTTTCAAGGGATTTTTAAATGGATTATAGGGCTTTAAAAACAAGTTTGTGCTATACGTGCTGCAGAGCCAGAGAGGTGAGGTTTTTATGCATCTGAATTAGAATTAGGCTTCATGAGAGCTCAGCCATTGAAGCCTGCAGAGGTTCTCTGGAGAACACTTACAGAAAAATTATTTTCCTCAAATCATACGCTTTTTATGGTTGAATACTGAGAGTCTGATTTTATTTCCTATGGAAATCAGGGTCAGTGTGGGTTTTTTTATGTTCAGAATGTGACAGGCCCTGGAAGGTAGTTTCTCAATGTCTGCTAAATCCCTGCAGGGGATACTGTGGAAGGCAAAGGAAAGGCAAAATCATTGAAATAAAAATGAATTTGCTTTTTCTGCATATTTTTCTGCTTCTTAAAGATAAATCACTCTTTATTTTTTGATTGTATAGTTATAAGGGAGACATAGATCTTATGTTATATTTAATTTCTTATTGACTTTATGACATTCAAACAAATGGTGCTTTACTTTCAAATTATTTAAAATGTATTATCTCTGTGCATTTTACCYCAATTTATGGATCCTAATTCAAAATGATAATTCTGCAGGAATACTAAGAATATCTTAGGTGTGATTGGAACCCTTTTGATGAAGTTACCCCTGAGCCTAAGGTTCTCAGTAGTGCTGCTCTTTGTTGCTGTGACTTTGGACAGTGACTCTACTCTAAAGTTCTTTGCCAGGAGTAAGGATTTCACCATAGTGTCTTTGTCTACTGAACAAGAACAAAAATCTTGTTAGKATCAGAAAAGAGGAAGGAAGAAAAAGAACTAAGAAAGATAACTGTGAAATATATCAAATGATTGCTAACAAAAAGAATTGTCTATGAATTACCTGGCTCTAGTATCATTACAGGACTTGAACAACATGTAATGATGATGATTAGAGTTTTATATTGCAAAATGTACGTAATAATGAATAATGCAGAAAAGCTTGTGTCTTTCGGATGATGGTTACAAAAAGTGTAAGGCTATATGATATAGTGGGGGAAGAAATAGAGAAAATGGGAAAAGTATTCTTGCAAATGAATGTAGAAAATAAATGAATATAAGGTTTTCTTAAAAAAATCCTCAATTTATTCTTTTCTTTTTCCTTCTTTTTAGAGGTTACTATCTAAAAATATCAGCAGAATAATAATTTTAAGGCAACTTCTCTGGTGATAACCATGTCTCTCATTAATAAACTGCTATGATGAAGAAAGAGCTCTGGTTTCATAGATGATTTTGGTAATAAATCCTATGTCAAAAATATTTACGTTACAATATAATGATAGTAAACATTTTCTTTTTTAAGTTTGTTCACCAAAAGAAAGATACAGCTTCAACTTTTGAACAGAAATTTAGGTTTGCATTACTCTGCTTGGTGCACAAGTTTCAGTAGCTTATTGTTTTGAAGTTACCCATCAGAATGGTATTGTAACCARGAACCTTGATTAGAGACCCCTGGGTCAGTTTTGCACAGTATTTAAAAAARATCCTTTTAATGGGAGTCCTCAGCTCTGACCAAAGATACTTTGGCTGTGCAAATTTTGTGTAATGGTATCCACTTCCTTTTTCATGCAAATATTTAATAAATTCCTCGGAAGGTTCATACTTAATTGTATTCAGCTTTTATGTATGTAGTTGACTATGTGAGAGGGAAGGCAATGAAGCATGCAGCTCTTAAATGAGAGAACTTCAATTAGATAATCACAGATTATACTGCATAAGATCTTTTCACACCCTCTTTCTACCCATTAATTTTCCAGTAGACTTTAAAAGACATAATATTTTTCTTTGAKGTAGGTAAATTATTAAACTTACTTCTTAACAGAAACTGTAATGTAACATTTGAGCCTCCATAACCAAAATCTGAGCCATAAATGAAATATTATAAAACGTACTTACAAAGATTTTATTTGGCAGTCATTGATCTCTAAGTGTTGTATTGGTTTATTTTCACTTTATGTAGACACTTTTAAGTAACGCCTTTTAACATAGATTTAATATCTCAAGTATTTATTACTCATTTATTTGTTTCCCCACACAGAGACCTTTTTTGCGATTGCCTTATTAAAATACTGTTGTTCGTATCCTGCTCAAAGTTCTGCTAGTAATGTTCAGAAGCATTTTAGAGTATTGATAYCTGAGAAAAGCCTGAGCAAACGGAGCTTCTAGACATTAAGAGTAAAAGCAGCATCATTATTTCTGTTCTTAGTCTGCCMGTGAAGGTGTATGTTAGTGATTTCCTTCAACAAATTCACTTAAGGTATGTAATAGTTTAATCTCTAGCCAAAACAAAAGTATTATTTTGAGAAGATTTCAGTTTCAGTGTGGGCAGACCAATACTTTCCTTTTGTATTCCTGATGTCTTTGGAACTTGTTCCATTATTGAGACTTTCAATTAGAAAAACAAAATGAAACTGTTTTTCTTTCAAGGATTTCTTCCATTAAACTGGTTGAAATTTTGGCTCAAACTATGAGGTGAGAATTTAGTCAAGTAATGGATACGCTTGTTTATATTTTGAATGAGTAACTGGATGAATTTCCAGTTCACTATTCAAGTGAACTGAAAGTAGACTTGCCAATTGGTAGCGTTTGCTATCAGTTGGCGTATGGTAGTGCTCGGTATCAAAGTGACGCCTGCAAAGCAAGCAGCACTGTTGATTTTAAAATAACAGCTTTACAGTTTAAAAGGAGGCTGTGAAAAGACCTATTCTTTTCTTGACTCCAGTTCAGAGCTCCCTTCAGGCCTGAAGCAGTTTCTCTGTCTTTCATGCCATTGTCAGAATTAAAATCTTCCGCCTTTTTAATTTGAGAAGTAAAAATAGTTTGAATGCCACATCAGAAGGGAAATTCCACTCAGGACCACAATGAACTGTACTTTCTTTCATGGAATTTATTAAAGATAGCTAAGAAAGGCTAATAGTGATAAAGAAAAAGGATATGAGTTTCTTCCTATGCAACTGACATCAAAGGGTGATATTTGAAACTAAAATAAAAACTATAACACTTATCTCATAAAGTGTTTTTGGGGTGTGTGTGAGAAAGTAAGGTTTTTGTTYTACAGTGACACCAAAATAAAACAAGTCTCAATTGATCTGTATTTGATTGTTAGCTGSCTAATTCAAAGAGGTTCATTATTGACTTCATAACTCAGTGGTACTAAAGATACTTTGTGGTTAATACTGAAAGAGTGCTGGTGTGTGCGTGTTTGCTTTTCAGACTAGTAAATATTGATGTTCACCTTAGCTGTAGGCACAGCAAAGGCCAGGCCTTTTCATTTTCTTTCTTATGAGGTATGTGCACGTGTGTGTCATGACTTCCTGTGACAAGTGATGTGGCAGTTAATACTATATTCTTTTACATTCTGCTTATAGGCTGCAACCTATTTGATTGCATAGATTATTTTTGGTGGAAATAGTTTTGTAAATATGGAATGGCAAAACAAAAAGTATAGCCTAACATGCTGTCTGATCTTAATCAGAAGATCAAATATTTGGGTGTAAATGTACAAAATTAGTTTATAATTGGTGTGTGCTTCAGGGTGCATATCTCCAAAAAGAGATGTTTAGGCCTCTTGCAGCATCTTCACCTTCTACTTACTTTGCTAGAGATTCTAASAGTCACAAAGTTGCTATCTTTTTTTACTTTGATCATACCTTATAACTTTAAAAGCTCTCTTTCTGGTCACATACCTCATAAGTGTATTTAGTCCTCYGATTCTGAAAATATGTATGCATGTATTAATCCATTTCATTTGTTCTAAGTGAAGTAGATAATTATATTATGTAATCAATGAAATCTGCACAAAATGGATATCTTCATTGAAGAAAAACTTCTCGTATCATGGTCCTATGAGTATTTCAATATGAATAAATATAAGCATTCATTTGGAAGRTGAGGGAATATTAGCAGGACTCTACAGAAGTCAGCTTGGACAGATTTAATATCAGGATTTGTCACCAAAGCAGTTCGTACAGCTGCTTCCTGGATCCTGTGACAGTAAACCTTTGGAGAGCCCAAAATCAGACTCTGCCTTTTCCTGTACTGGGTAAGTAAATATCAAGCACAAGTTTAATGCTTATAAGGAAATATCASATATAAGTTTCAGGAAAAAACAAAAACTGTGGACTCAGAAAAGGAAGGCAGATTTTTTTCATTATGCTGTTTTCTTAAAAGAAGACATGCTTTTTATGCTCACTGTGCCAAGTGAGAGAAAAATATAATTCAACTATAAGAATAGMCCAAATCTGTTCTATAGAGATGTAAATTTAGTAGATTTTCCATTAATTATTTAAAGTTTTTGGATTAAACAATACAATGTAAGAGTTGAAGCTGCTAAATCTAGTGTTGAGATTATGCTCCAATGTGATTTAGCTGCTTGAAGAGCGTGCCCATAAAATCTTTACAGATGAAGAGAAATTTCACCTATGACACATAATGAAATTTTAAAATTTATTCATGAAAAATGTATTTCTTTTCTAAATCAGTCTTGCTGATTAAARTTATACTTTATAAATTCCAATTTTCTGAAAAGTGTTCAAAGAAAMGCAAATAATTCAAATACATATGCCTTGAAATTACTTCAGAGGCTTGGCTAACAGGAGTAAAAGTTTCCATRATATAAGCATACATTTGCCATCCAAATGAGGGACTCATTAGAAAACAAAAAACACATGTTGGAGCAGTCTGCAATACACTTCTTTTTATCACAGAGCCTTTGATATGCCAACCATGTAATTGTATCTYGATCCTTCCCACAACAGTTCAGATATGTTACTGTACAGACATTGTTGTTCTTATTGACTAGAACAGAACTACTTTGACTGCAAAAATTTAGTCCATTATATTTGTGCAAGACCAGGTCTGTTGTAGAGGTTCACAGTGAAGATTCAGAGAACAAAACATAAGAAGAGCAATTCAGGAGTCATACTCTAAGTTACAATAAGTATGAACTAGTGTACATGATGATAGCTGAAAAGATTTTGGGATTTGACTGTGAGMACTCCAGATACTTTTAAAAATAAGAGAAAAACAGGTGGAGTAATAGCAGTAGCTCTTGAACACCAACCTTCAGATTCAAAAAATAGCAGTGAAATTTTTCCTCTGTCATTTTTAGAAATGACAGAAGAAAGAGGATGATATGTATATCTGCTATTGATCCTCAAAGTAAGAGAGAGTTAGAAGAAAAGGTCTGCATAGGAATGCACAGGGAATCCTGTTTTCTGTGCTATACAGAGGGAAAATAAATACTGGAATAAATAAAGGATTTCTATAAGTCATTAAAAAAATCACTAGATTATTTGGAAGGCAGGGTAATCAGACAAATCTGAGAAGAAACAATTCTGATAAGTTCTGTGAAAAGTGGAAAGAGACAGTAAAATGTACAATATCAAAAGCAATATAAAATTATTTAAAATATGATGCTAGTGTGTTTGGATTACTTTCCATGATATGGCTGTTTTAAATTACCACTATATATAAGAAATAAGCTAAGAATATGACAAATTATTGAAATATCTAACTATTATTTATTACTCAAATTTTAGACTGTGTGTGAAATATACAAAAAAATTTTAATGAGTAATCTATACAGACACTTTACAAATGAATGGAATGGTTCTACCTTTCAAAAAGAATTGGAGATTTTTAAATTTATGGCCATTTCCACAGGGCAGATCCTATTAAAAAAAAAATTTCAGGTTCTGATTGAATGATTTTTCTTTATTTACATGTCAGCTAAATAAAAATATAATTGTTTAAAATTCTCCATTACCATGACTCCAAGGAATCTATCCTGTTTTCAAGTTTCTTTAGTGCTTCAGACTTGTCTGCATCTGGGCCATGTGAGGTGATTTCCTGCCTTTCTGATGACAATGTCTGCTGCTGTCATAAAATAACCTGAATATAAGTGCTAGCACTAAAGAATAATTTTTTTCACCTTTAAAATGCATTTAATTTTATTTACCAAACATGCACGATACTCTGGTGTAATTTAAAAATTCAAATACTTTGTTTTAAAGTGCTTTTTAGTTAAAGTGAATGATGCTTGAAATGTCACCTATGTAAATAACTTTTTGAAGGCAAACCCAAAGAGACTCATTTTATCTCTAAAAAGCTTTAATTGTACATGGAAACCATCTGTGTTTTGTCAAAGATATTAAAGTAGATTTTCTTGTACTGATTGTTCAATSAGCTGTGAGCGATTCTGCTTTGAAATGCTTTGGATAACGGAATGAGGTACTTTTAAAGTTCACAACAAGAAAATTCTTTACGCGACGTAGCAGAAGCAAATACTAATGTGACTTTTATTCTAAATGTGTGTAAGGTGTCTATTCTGAGTATCTACTTTTTAACATATTTTTGCTTTAGTTTGTTCCTTTCTAATGACTTCAGAAACCAGGTTCCTCGTAAAGCATTCAGGAACCTTTGGTACATATATCCTTCCTTCCTTCCTGCCTTCCTTCCTGCCTGCCTGCCTTCCGTCCTGTCTGCCTGCCTTCCTGCCTGCCTGCCTTCCTTCCTGTCTGCCTGCCTTCCTGCCTGCCTGCCTGCCTTCCTTCCTGCCTGCCTGCCTGCCTGCCTGCCTCCCCCATTGAAACCTTTCTCTATTTTCCGTGCAGAAAAATTAAGTGCATTACAGCTATTTCTCCCTGAGCCTTCTCCAGGCTGACCAGCCCCAGGTCTTTCAGGACCTCCTCAGATGTCAGACACTCCAGTCCCCTATTCATATTCACGGCCCTTCACTGAACTCCCTCCAGATGTCCAGATCTCTCCTGCATCGGGAAGCCTGGGCATGGATCAAGAAAGCCRAATGTGTGCTCAACATCCCTGAGCAGAGGGGAGGATCACCTCCYTTGACCTGCTGAAAATGTTTTTCCTAAGGCAACCCAAGAAATCACTGGCTTTCTTTGTGATGGGGGCACATTGCATGCTCATGTGATATTTTCAAACTATTGCTTCAGATTTGATTGCCTCTCATTTCTTCTACCCCAGATGCTGTTGGTGTTTTGGTTTTTTTCTTCTCCTGACCGTATATAAATTATAACTGTTAAAAACATATTTTCTCAATATCGTGAACWTCCTTTTTTTTCTGATTATTTGTAATATTTATTTTTTCCTGAGTCTAATCAAAGGAATAACATGCAGAAACAAAATAGATCATCAAAATGAACTGAATTACAGCACTTATTGTTTTGACATGTCATTTTACATATGCATTTCTACTACCTTACTGTTATTAGTGTTTCTATTTCTACCRTAAACTTACAAAATCTAATCTATGGGACTCTGAAAACTGCTTCTTTCCTGTATTTTGTAGGCCGTCTAACAGGGGGAATAAAAATGGGCTAATATTTTTCTTGCCTGCAGTAGAATATGCTTTCTTTAGGAAGAAATGATTGAAAATTCTGTAACTGTTTTGTGAAAAATCAAGGATGTTTCAAGAAATTTTATGCTTATAAGGAGCCCTATAAAGATCTTTTTTAAATACTCCTAGGCAGTCATTTAAACATAGGTATAGTTTGTCTTTTCCCTCATCTAAAATTCTTACATCAGACTTAATAAGAATAATATAATCTGGGTACAAAAAAAGAGCAGAATCTGGATATTCCTTTTTTTTTTTCTTTTTTTTTTTTTCTTTTTTTTTTTAAATTGTAGGGCTGCTAAGGGGCTCTTTTTCCATTTTCAAACAACAGTTAATCTGTGACATCTGTGGGAACTAATGTATTGTGTCACTGTAAGCAAACTTTGCATTCATAATAAAAATGTGCCCCTTTTTGGGGTTATTTGATCTATAAACTTGGGTGGGTTATATATTCTGTTAATTTGTTTTACTAACCACTACAGAATCTGKGCCATTATGTTGTGATATTTACTAGAAAGTGAGTTGAAAAACAAATGAAAAAACCTCTTATATTAAATCCTTATGTAGAGTTGATGTGAGGTTTTTTTCTCTTTTCTTCTTCCTTTAGTTGCTATAGAAAAGGAAGACATACTGGAAAATAAACAAACAAAAGRAAAATAAATACAAAGAGAAATACTCCTATCCATAAGATACAATTAAATTCTAGAAACAACAATTTTTGTACAAAGACCAGGTGTTTCAGTGGAAGATACTGTTCGCAACATACTGCTCATGTAAATGGGAACTTAAGAGAAGCACCACAGTCTGTGCCTTTAATAATACATCACACAGTGCTCTGGAGCGCTCTTGGGCCCTGAAATACAGCTCCATGTACCACTACCCTGTTGTAAGGGCCTCATGTTTTGTCTAAATGCTAATACCATTGTCCCTAACAGTTTCTGGGCACAATCTGGGAGGTGGAATTTTCCAGGGACTGTTCAACGTAGTTGGTTCTCATGCAGTAACCTTATGYCAGAAGCAAAAAGAGTGTCCCAGAGCAGATGCAGACTACTCTGTTTAGCCAGCTTCAATGCTCTTGAAGCTCTTGGGCACATTTTATTTACTAGTATAGGCATAGCCAAATATTTTCCACCACAGTTTTCCAGTAAAATATCACTGATGCCTATTAAGGTATCTCAGAGAGAAAATAATTATGGTTTATTTTAGGAAAGATTTAATATTTGCAGCAGAGAAATAATTGCAAGTGGTATGGATTTAGCCAAGCTCCCTATTACTGTTTAGGAGAGATTAGTTTGAATAGGTTTATGCATGACATATAAACCAACAGCAAGGTGAGTTATGAGCACGGAAGAAGGGGTTGGTAGAAGGACTACCAGCAGTGGCTACCAAGCAACTTACCMCGTTATATTAGCACTACCTTCAAACATTGGTAGAATGTTCTCTGACAGTTGTTTCAGCGGTGGATTTTGTCCTCCTTGAAATTGTAATACTGTTCATTCAATTAGATTCCATCACACAGACCAGGTTTACCAAGATCTGAATATATTTCAGAAATATCACATAACTTCGTGTTATTTGTCTGTCACAAAGCACTGGTTCAAAGAACTTTTCAGCTATGTGATCTAGGATTTTGTACTTGTCTGTCTGAGACGCAGAAGCCCTGTAATCTAGGTACCCTGGTGTTTGATTTACACACCTGCCATTATCTCAAAATATATATGCATACTTATTATATTCTCCGTTTCTTTCTGGGTTTGGAACAAATACAATAAAGCTGAAGTTTTTCTTGTTAATTTTTAAAATAAATAAATGAATGGACATTTTTCATGGGAAAGGTACCAACACTTTAGAATCTGCTATAGCAACAGAAAGCAGATTAAGAAATGCAGAGTGAAGAATAAAAAGTTTATTTGCTAGGCCCACGTCATGAGTTAAAGTAAATAATTTTGTGGCTTGTTTTCACCATCTACTTCAGGTCTTGAGTACTGGTGACAACCTATCTCCAAAAGTGACGCAGACAATCACAATTACATAACAATACCTGCCTGGAACTATTTCCAAAGTATTCCAAAGATGGGGTTGTGGATGTGCCATCCCTGGATGTGTTCAAGGCCAGGTTGGATGGGGCCCTGAGCAACCMAATCTAGTGGAAGTTGTTCCTGCCTATGTCAGGGGGKTGGAACTAGATGACCTCTAGGGTCCCTTCCAGTCCAAGCCATTCCATGATTCTATGATTAGAAAATGAAAGTAACTGTGATGGGTCTAAAGTTATGATATCAGAATATTTCATCTTGCAAGTCAATGTGAAACTACAATGAACAAGTGCTTTTCGTAAAGATGTAGAATTTAATTATATTTGGATTAAAACTGTGAAGTAGATGTCCAATATGATAACACAGCAATGATATTTAAAAGGTAAGTTATCAAAAATAATTATTTAAATGGGTTTTTTAATTAAAAGTTGTCACAAACTATATAAATTAATTCTAATTCATTCATTTAAAAAAAAAAATTGAGAGACAGAGAGAAAGAGAGAGAGAGAGAGAGGGTTCTATAATACGCACGTTCTAATCCAGTTGCAGGATTTACCACCAATTTGGAGATGATTTAAAAGTCTTATAGACTGCTAAAACATGTAAATGCAAAATCACTCGATGTCTTTGGAGAGACCTTATGGAGGCTTTTTAGCATAAGAGGGTTGATAAGAAAGAGGCTTTGTAACAAGGCCTGTAGTGATAGACCAAGGGGCGATGGTTTTAAATTGAAAGAGGGTAGGTCTAGGTTTGGATAGGACATAAGGAAGAATTCTTTCAAAATAGCGGTGGTGAAACACTGGAAGATTTCACTCAGAGATGTTGGATATCCATTTGGTTACTTGGTGGAAGTAAGCAAACATAGGTTAGATGGGACTTTGCTGTTGGAAGATGCCCTTGTCCATGGCAGGGGAGTTGAACTAAGTGAACTTTAAGGCCCCCTTCCAACCCAAGATTTTATGATTCTGATTCTATGAAAATCTGGCCCAATATTTAGCTGTTATTCAATCTCTGTATAGGCACAGAGAACCTTTTCWGGTAGAGAACTTAAAATAACATAAGTGGATGATTACTGGCAAAAAGTGTACAGGTTTACCAGAAAGAAATGTTATGAGATTTTTAATCTGTATTTAGGAAAACATTATTAAAATATCTCTTGTTCTTTTTTTTTAACGTGTGTATAATTTCAGCTTGCAAATGTGGAAAGCTGTTCTTTCTTTATTTAAATGTATTGTTTGTTTTCTATACACTTCTATATTCTGCAAACAGTAAAACTGGTCATTCAGGAAACAAGATATTACCTACCCAAAGGACATCTGCTGCAGATGGTTTGTCTTTGGCAACCATATGTCRTATGCATTTTGGCAAAAAGGTATAKGAGTATTTATTTGCCAACTATTGTGCAGTAGCCAGATATTTTTGAAGCAGATCTATAAATAATACATTTCTCCACCTCCTTTATCTCTCTCTGATTTTCTTCCTCTCTTTGTTTTAAACCTAATAATATCCTCTATGAAAAAAGTGGTCTGCAAAATAACAGAAGATGAAGGTCATAGAAATTCAAACGAAAAAATGCAAACTTTTTAATTCTTCAGGTTTTTCCTTACAAATCCTCTCTCACAGAACCRGAGAAATGTCTCAAACCTGATGACATAATTTCATGTAAGCAAATAGAAAATGTTTCAATAAGGTCAAACCAGAATATTTTGTTTTGCAAGGTGTCTCTAGCAGGCTGCATGTTTATAATTATTAAAGCCAGCTTAAGATGCAAGTTTTAGTTATGCCATGACTTCATGCCAGGACACAACTTGGATAATGTCATTCCTTTTAACACCTCCACGAGAAGGAAAATCGCCTGTGATTGTAACACTCTACAATAGGTGTTCTGAGAGATGGCAAAGTATTAGAAACTAAGGGGAGGAAATATTGCTTCGTAACWCAGTGTTGCAATACAACCTTTCCATTTTCAAGCTGAATAGAGATCATAACCTTGAAATCACTGTAGCAGCACTATGCTTGCACCTAAAATTGCTTGAGACAGTTAGGCATGGGCAGTGATCCCATTTCTATTTTCCTTTCTTGTTTAGCTGCATGGAATAATCCACTTACCTGTGCAGTATCAGCAGTGGAGGAGGCCCTTAGTGAGAAAGGGTGTTTGTTTACCAACTGTTATATTTTTCAATGTACACCTGAGATAACTAGACAAACTTCACTTTGATGTTGGTGTCACTCTTTAAGGCACTGTGCCTTTCCTAAGGCAGATAGTTAAAATAAGTCAGATAATTCACACCCCAAAATAGTTTTTTTCCCCCCTATATTGACACAAAGGTCTTATGGTTCAGAAGCAAACCACACTGTTGACATGTTAATGACTCGAACTCCACTGAGGGTGACCTTGTTGCCATTTCCAAATCAATTGCATTGAAACATTTGTTTTTAATATAATTTTATAATCAAGTGCTTTTGAGCAACTACATTTCATGAGATGCTTTCTGAGAGWTTGTAAAACTATAATATACTTTTCACTCTAAGGAGGGTAAAAGTTAGAAGGGATGCACCAGTAATTACACAAAGAGAAGAACTGAGTGTGAAAAAAATATTTTGTTTAAAGACCTTTACTGAAGGATAAAATGATGAAGTTAAATTTGATTTTTAGTTTCAAATAGGATTATTTTCCAGGCAGGTTTCTGAAGCAATTTAATTCAGCAAAAAGAAATTTCAGTTTTGTATAAAACCTGCATAAAATATGAGCCCTTCTGGAAATATATCTTTTTAGTATGTTTTCTTTTATCTTTCATACTATTTATTTTTATTTTTATTTTACTTTATGAACAAAAACCTTGCCATATTTCTCTTCGTATTTCATGGCTTTCCCAGTAGTGTGGATCCAGCGTAGAGTAACACATCTTATTCGTACCGGACGCTTTTATCTAGGTACCATCATAAGGACTCATATCTTTGTGAACTTCTTTGTATTCATATAGTTGTTGTTAGGATAGCATGACCTGCTTTTCATTTCAGGCACCTGCATGAAGCAAAATGTATTTAAAAGTGGCAAAGCGTGAAATTCAAATGTTAGAAAATCAGTTTATGCTTCTCTTATGTCAAGCTTCAAAAGATAATCTTAGACAACTTAGAGAGTAAAATATGTGTAAGTGAATAACAAACATGAAAACCATCTCCTCTGGTGCAACCCTCATGACAATTGTCATTTTCATTGCCAAGTAGATCCTCCAAGGTCTTCCTCAATTTACATGTTCAGTTTTTCCTCACTTGCTTTCAGTGATACATTCTTTATCCCCAGCCCCCCCTTCAGAAGCCTGAGGAAGATAAACCAGTCAAAAGTGAGAAACAGCAGTACACAGAGAGAGCTTACCTTGCCTTATGGACTGGCAAGGAAAGCAGCATGATGAAGCAAAGCTATCTTTATGCTCTTGAATCCTCCCAAACATTATGCTTGTTAACCTTATGAGGTCACCTATGCTGGTACTTCTGGATGATTAGACGAGGTCAGACCTTTCCTGCTTACCAGCCTCTGAGGAAAATACCTCAGTGAATGCACATTTTAGACTTTTTCAGTGGAAAATTCATGAACTCATTTGAGTTGAAATGATTGAAGGAATTTTGAATTTCAGTAGGCAAGACCAGGACATTTTACAGATGTTGTGTGTATTTACCCTTATCTTTATGAAAGAACTGGAAAATTCTACTGAATGATGAAAACATAAAATAAATCCAGTAGGAATTAGTTAATGTGAAGTAATTATTTTAAGCAATTGATTTTTTAATAAATTAATTACATTGAAAAGTAAAGTTTTTTGATTTATTGTTAGTTATTATTATTATTTTCTGGGAGGAAGTTAAGGTACTGGAAAAAAACCTGAATGTATGATTGAAGTTTTCTATGTAAAGCACTGTGATAATAAGAAGGTGAATAAAACTTCTCTATTTCCTTTTCACAAAATCATGTAACATCTCAGGATTGTTGAAATCCATGATGTGATAATAAGTTGTTAAAATAATTATTTGAAATTAAAGGTTGATCCATTTATCATTTTTACCATAAAAATTGTATTTTTACATGGAAAAGCACAGCCATAATATATGTTACTGATAACAAATAAAACTGAGTGTGTCTAAATTCAATAAATGCATCCTTTAGCTATGGTTATAGTTCTCCCCCAAAAGGCTATATAATTTTCTCTTGAAACAAATTGAAGTAGTATCATCACTCCATGTTAAAAGGTTTTAAATAACAAATTGTTTTACCCAAAGGGTTTGGATAATTTCCACATAAAATTGGCCCCTAGAAAATGTCAGAACTATTTAGAGTGATTAATGAAAAAAGCACTTTTAGCACTCATAATATTTTACAATGCCAATTGCTTCAGCATGTTTCAATAAATCAGTTATACAAATGCCTGTCTTTTGGAATATAGAATATTACCATTTTCACTATCCAACAAAACTGTAAGGTAACTTAGAGATAATGAGTTGTTAAAGAAAGAGAGAAAAAGACTAAAAGAAAGAAAAAATAAAATGTCTAAGTTTTTTTACTTTCTGGCGTTACTGGAAACCATTACATGTGGAATGGAAGAATAACATATTTTAAAAGTAAAAAAAGAGTTGTCATGGTTTGACCCAGTGGGAGACAAATTTGATTGGTTAAAAACAGGTAAAGGACAGTTCCATGAGCCGCTTAGTGTTCATGTGACATCTCTGTGAAAGGAATGTTATAAAAAACATCTAGGAAGTGATGCAGCACTTGTCCTCACTTCCTTTCTTGCTCCATTGCTGCCTGCTGACCACAAGCAGGAGAGGCTTCTCCTCTGACCCCCGGGCCAGGGGCCCATGGCCTGGGKGGCCAGCGGGGGCAGCCAGCCTCACCCCCCACCCGTCCTATGCTGTTTGGACCTGAGAGGAGCTGGTCTATTGCCATCTGGACCAAGGCCAAACAGAGAAGCAGCTAAGCTAAGCTGAGCCGAGAAAGCTGAGAAAAGCCAAGAGAAGCTAAGCCGAGCAGAACTACGCAGAGAGAGCCGAGTTGGTGAGATCGAAGAGTGACCTTGYTGTTCTTGATGAGAGTTAGTAGCAGCCAAGAGACTTACTCAAAATTTTGGATGGCTGCCAGTGCAGAGAGCATACAGGTGGGAAGGAGCCTTGGGCCCGGGGAAGCAAGCCTCATTACAGCTGCATTATCTAGTGGGAGCATGTAAACTGTTATAAATACTTTTGTAGGCATTTTCTGCAAATATTAACATCTTCTCTAAGCTAGAGAGAAAGGAAAGCAGTCACGTGAAAGACTAAATATGGAGCCAGCAGCCAAACGGAAGAGAAGACAAGGAGTGGCAGGAAGTGCCAGGGAAGCCATCTTTTTCTGTGAGCTGTGCTGTGTGATCTGGAGTAATACCAAACTAAATATCTTTTTAAATCATAGTATGAGCCATGGGGGAGTGAGAATTTCAACAGCCTGAAATAAGAACCTTTTTATGTTGTGTGCAGATGAAATTTGCAGCCGTTGCAGCCTTTGCAGCCTTTGCAGATTATGAGTAAAGCAGGAGCCTGTTGCCTTTGATGCCTTTAGGCTGGAATGACTTACTCTTAAAATGTTTAACCCCAATAGACTTTTCTTGTCACCCACAAACTGTGGAGTGTATTGTGGGAGAGAGGATACACCATTGCAAAAACCTGGGCGGGCTGTGGTGTTTCTGAAAAGTTTGGAACCACGCCGAAGGCACTTCTTAGGGAACTGTCTTCCTTGGGATGGATCCCACTACACTACAGAAAGAACTCTCTTTATCCCATAGAGTGACAATAAGAACTCTTAATCATAAGATCAGAATCTCATGTTTATGTCCTTTATGTGATCAGTGAGAAGGATTGGAATGTATGAGGGGAGAATGATATTTGTATATTATGCCTTAATATTTTCATTATTTTTTATTCTTTCTGTTCTTAGTAGAGTTATTAAAATAAGTTATTTAATAGTTTTTTAAGTTTGCAGCCTGTTTTTGCTGTCTCCTCTCCTCTGAAGAACTAAGCATGAGGATCTGGAGTTTGCCTCCAGGTTAACCCTTGACAAGAGTGCTTTTCCATATATTTTGTACACAGCACAACATAAAGTTTCCAATGTCATTATTTAAATACCCAACTAACTGTTTTTAAAGGGCTAAACCAAGACTGTTGTCTAACAGGCTGTTTTGAGAACAAACCAAACCAAAGGTTTTAAAAATTATTTTACCCATTTACTAAAGAATTCACCACTACTCTTGTGCGAGGCTGTGATCTTAATGGCATTCTTGCAAAACAATGCAAGTTTACAGGCTTACATCTGAAGTATTCATGCTTTGTAAGAAATTMGTTTTCACAGAGTTTTCTGACTCATTGCTTGAAGCACCTGACTGTGGTCTCTCAGAATATTTCACTAGATGGGGCACTGTTATGCTGAGCCCAAGTTTCTGTAAAAAGACATCTCTGGAACCAGTTTATTTTATATGTTTTAGACAAATTTTCGATGATGGGAAATCATTCAACAGATTTTCTTTTGTGACCATCTGCCAGCTGAAGAATAGATTGCTACTTTGCCTCATTTTTGTTATTTCCACACAGATAAAATTTGTAGGTTGTGTAGCATAGATAAGAGCAAACAATCCATGTTTGTACACAGTAAAATAGCTAAAATGTATGAGACTTGTTACTGCACAGCAGTGCATGCTCTTTCAGTCTTACCCCTGAATGCTCACTTCAGTGAGGCCAGTGGACTGTGGCGTGTGGTGGCCTCAAAGGCTCTCTGTGCAGTGGCCTGACAACCCAGGTGTGACTGAAGTGGACCGTCTGCTCACTCCTGCAGGTCTCGTACGAGCAAACTGTGTGGTTTTGCTGTGCGTGGGATCCATATAAGGCTCTCTGCATAGATGCTGATACAAATAATAAAGGGCCTAGGACCCTGAAACATACTGTGATGCATTTTACAAGTTATGGAGCTTCTGTCTTGACTAACAGCAGGTGAGATAAGATGCAGCTACCCCTTTTAACCTTAATAAAGGTGAAATGTTATTTATCCCGTAAGATATAGCTTATTGACAGTAGGACTGAAATTCTCCCTGACTATCTACAGTGATAAAAGTGCTGAATTATATAATAATAATAATTTAGATTGGACTCCACACATTATCTATTCCAGCATTGCCAAGTCCACCACTAAACCATGTCCCTGAGCATCACACCTACATGTCTTTTAAATTCTTCCAGGAATTGTGACTCCACCACTTCCCTGGGCAGCCTGTTCCGATGCTTGAGAACACTTTCGGTGAAGAAATTTTTACCTAGTATCCAACCTAAACCACCCCTGGCACAACTTGGGGCTGTTTCCTCTTTTCCTATCACTTATTACTTGGGGGAAGTGACTTATGTTTTATCATCCAAGATCTCATCTGCTAGTGGCCAGTAGGCTCTGTGAGTGTGTGTGTTTATTTGTTTTAGTTTAACAGCATCTGGCATGTTGCTGAACTTCTATGCCCGTGAAGTACCCAGACAGCTCTTGCACACTCTACTTCTGGTAGTAAATAAAGTCCAGTGAATTTCAACCAAACTTCTTGCCTGTCATATTACAGAATGATGAAAAAGCAGGAAGTAAGACCAGTTTTCATTGTACTGTATTATTTCAACCAGGGTCTCAATATCTTTTTCCTGTCTTTATATGACAGTTGGAAATACTTTCTCTCAGTCAGATTCTGCTGCTCTGAGTAAGTCTGCATAAAGTTACATGAAGTTGTGTGAATTTACATTGATTTCTCTATCTGTTACTATACACTATAGTGTTCTATACACTAAGAAGTAGTCTGTAATTAATTACCCTAACCCTCAAAAAAAAAATGCACACACAAACCTTATGCCTTCTTACATATTTGTATATCTCTATGCATGTATATAAAAATTAAATACGCTAAAAATATCCTCACAGCAATCACTAAATCTATCACCTATATGGAACCACATTTCATCCAAGTAATACTACATTGTAATATTGGAAAATGATGTTAAACAACCCAGACTGAAGAATCAGCTTAAAGATAGATAACGGTAGTTCTGGGAAACACTTTTTTTGTTATTTTGTTTTTTAGATGCAGTGAAACATGCTCTCAAGCTTTTCTGCACTGAAATATAAGCTAGAAATTTAATTTTATTCAAGGGGGAATCCTCATTAATTATATGGATTTGAGCAAGGAGACATTAAGGAAAAAAAAAATTGTAATGAGATCTGGCAAGGTTACAACTTCTGCCTGCAAAGAAAAGAGAGCAAATATTGTAGCATATGTGATCTACCTTCAGGCATAAAACAGAGTTTAGTATCAGAATAAAGTATACTTTCAATCAATCTACTTGTTCTTTAAATAAATTATCTCATTCAGATCTTTTGAATGATCCATGCCATGAATTTCTCATAGTCCAGGCTAAAGAGTTATATTGGTTGTGGAGATTGATCATGGAGATGATTCAACTGGCTTATATATATTTACTACTTTTGCTGAACAATTCAGAGCTCAAGTTTGTTAAAGTAACTGCTTCTACATCATGCTTTAAATTGATTTTTTACTATGTCTTTATGTTTTTTTTCTTCCATAGAAATCCATACTTCGTTATATTTTGGTTGCCTGGTGCTGTGAATTTGCAGCTAATGGCTTGGAATAAATGGTTGGTGATTTGGCTTAAATAAAGCACATCTCTAGAACATTCTTACAGTTCATTGTTGGGCAAAAATGGACATGCTTGATGAACTCTACAGCTTATTGTAAGGGAGCTACTTACACATTTTCCTTTGTCAAGCCAAACCATATCTCTGTKGTCTTGTAGTAGGGTCTTCTTTTTTGTGACTTGGGGCACCCTGTGTGAGGCTTTGTTGTTAGTCACCCTGTTGTGCCACTTCACTTCAGACTGGCTTCTCACAGAACGTCTTCAGTAGAAATACATAATGAAATCTTCATAAGAAACCTCATGTCATCAACCTGTACAGCAATGTGGCCAGATACATCTTGCCTCACTAAAGAAATTAATTTCTTTTAGTCTCAGTGTGGAGAAAGACATTTCTTAAATACAATTCAAACCACTGAAGRTCTGGAAACAAACACAACATCCTCTCCAAAAAAACGAACACTTAATTTAATTCCCCATAAATTGATATTACAGCATGCTAAGTAAAAATTATGTCTTTTCTAAGGTCTTTAAAGCCTTACCTAGATTAAGTTCAGGGAGAACATTTGTAGCTGGGAAATATGCCTGTTATGTCTKCTCCTATGTATCCATATATGAGAGAAGTCATAAGTTCTTTTTACATATACCTAGGCATTTATTTCTATTGAGATGCTTATTTGCAAATATTTGTATCTTCATGTGATAACATTCTGCTGCTATTTTTTAGAAAAATAATAAGGTATTTTCTTCACAAATACAATAAAGTCACTGAATAATAAAGCTAAATATCTATGTAGGAATTGTAGTATTGGAATAACTGTATTTTGAATCATCAACTGATGTAAAACAGCTGATTACTAAATTTGGAAAGATAAAAAGATCCTCTATAAATCTGGTTATGAAGAAGAGTTTATGTCTTATTCAGTGAGTATATAACTGAAAAGATGTGAAATATTCAAATTTAGAATAAATATTTTGAGAATTGAAACATGTCCCTGCATAACATTAAAACTAAGTCAGTCATCAGAGGCAGGATTTCAACTCTTGCTTGTGGAGCTGAAGGACTATCTTAATATACAAAATGGATGGAAAAGATTAATATTTTACAAATGTCCATGTGATTTCAAACCTGCAGGCCCTCACCTTGTAGTGAASGCCAAGAGCAATCAAACAATAAGTCTTGAGGAAAAAAGTCACAGAACAGCTCCAGACTCTTTCCAGTTTAACACTTCAGCAACACCTCCACCTTCTAGAATAATCTGTCAGAGTACTTTCAGTTTCAAAGATCATTAGAACTAAATTTAACATGAATGTGCTTAAATTCATTTGGAAAGTAGTCCAAGCTGTTTGCACTGTATGTTTCATCATACATCAATCTTTTAAAAACACGGGTCTATGTCAACTTTGTCTTCAGAAGACACTGTGTCATTAGGCTTTGTGTTACTTTTTGATGTTTTATTTCACTGTGAAGTGAAAGCTGCATGAAATTCTGAACTATCCACTAGTGTGACAACAATAGAAGAATGTTAGGAAATGTATAAGTCTTTCTTTTTGCTTCTTCTAATTCTTTTAAGGACTTAGTTATTGCTGTGTGCAGTTTATCTTTTCCAGTTTTTATAATTTGATAAATTAAATTAAGTAGGTATAAACTCAAAACATCTAAGCACAATGTGTGTTTGAATAAATATTTCATATATCTGTATTCTGAGTCTGTTCTGTCTGGTACAAAACTGAAAGCACTATTAGAGAAATCAGTTATATTTTTTCTGTAACAAAAGTAGGTACATCAGTCTGAAAATAATATAAATTAATAAGAAATACAAAATTACTTAATTACATCTATTAATCATCTTATTTTTACAATTGTCTTACATGCAGTTCCATGTAAATTTTCATTTCCACAGATGAAGTGKGAGGTTTTAATATTAAAAATTCCAAAAATATTTCCTCCCTCCTTAAGTTAACTGTTTCCATCTCATAACATGTTTTGAGTTTCCTTTGCAGTTAAAAATGCAGGAGTTTACTATTTGATCCTTCATTGAATAATCTGTTTCTTTTCAAAGCTGCTGCAGATCTATAAATTTGGAAGAAGAGATATATTAAAATAAAACTTCCAAAACTTTTTAAGAGACACACACATAGAAACACATGCACAAACACACACAGAGTCTTATAACATCTGTGCCCAGCACTGTGTTTGAATACATTGCTCTGGTATGTGGTTGAACTGACTGACTTACAGTAAAGTTGTGTTAATAAAATCTCTTCCTTTCGTAGTCTTACCTTTTTTTTTTTTCCTTAAGTAGGCAGCTTTTCCCAAATGTTCCTTCTCAGGCTTTTTAACTAAATGCCTAAGAATATGAGCATATTCTTGTCTGTGTTATTGGACTACATTAGTATAAYACTGGGGTTTTTTGTTTGTTTAAGAAACAAATTTCCTCCAACATTTACATTACTAGAATGAACTGCTCTATGAATTCCTTGAATATTAGTCAGACTCAGGAAGTTTTCTCCTAGATCCATGTCAGAATTAACTGGTTGCTAAGGTATGATCAGAGAAGATGATGCCTGCACCCTGCCCTAGGGGCATGAAATGTTTCACTAGAAAGGTATTTAAACAATCACACAAGGCATTTCTTGCACTTTGGATCAAATAACTTTTTTCAACATTTTCAACTCTACTTCCCACACAAATTAATCATTCTTTTTAGAAGTGGAAATTGATAAAATTGATACTACACCAAGGAAAATCTTTCCATAAGGTGTTTAGAACAATAGATAGATCTTTTACAAGTTCTCAAAAATCAATGGTAAATGTGCTTGTCAAGCTGAGCTCTCCTATAAAGAAGTTTATTGTATTTTAAGATGTAAAGAAACATAATTTATGTAATCTTCATTTTTAAAAATAATATAGGTTTGTTTCTTCTAACTCTTCTTTTTTCCTCACAAAAAAAATCATCCTCAGAATTGCAAATATATAGGCCACCATGGAGCCTGGTTAGTTACCCTGAAAAAGAATTTGCATGTCTCTTGTCCAGATTTTAATAAGGATAAAATAACTTTCTTTCCTTTTTTTTTTTTTTTTTGCATAATAATATAGAATTTTGATGAAGCAAGACTGAGGTTACAGCAATTAAATTTTCGAACACCTTTCTTTCAGCCTTCACATTGAAATGCCAGATAATCCTCACTGTTAATTTCCTATACTGTAAAAGATTTTGRGATTTATCTATTCTTAGTACTTATGTAATGAATAAAAGCAAACTTAACAGTGAAGATATTAAGGAATTTTGCATGCTGTAAACTCTAAACAGACAAAGGCATCAAAGTCAGTGCTGCAGGCAATAAGCAACCTACAAAACAATCACATTGCAGGCCAGTTCTCATTCTTATGGGCTTTTTCATAGAGCTAATTATATCTAAACAATGCCTTGTTTAAATTGTAATTTGGCAACTGTTACTTAAAACCACATGCTTTTCCTACGTACTATAGAAATAACCTAAACAATTCTTCAAGTATTGCATATGTATTTGCCAGGAGGCAGATGCCCATAATTTAAGATTAAGTTASTCTTTACATTCAGACTTTCTGTGTTTTAACCTTTTGTCAGACAAGGGATTATAATTGGTGATGAGGGCATTGGAAATTAATAAATAATTTTTGTCAAGCTCTGATATTAACACAGTGGGAGAAGGGAAATATGTAACTGCTGAATTATGATTTTGATTGGCCTTTAACATTAGAATTCAAATAATGAGTTACCAAAACAGGACAGAAATTCATGACAGGATGTCTTAATATGTAGACTTTATTTTCTGTGTAACCTTATAAAAATGTTTTTTGTTGTGACAAAGTACCTCTTTTAGCAGTTTTTTTTCCAAAAACAGCCTCCCATGGTGAGTTTCAGCTTTTGGCAATACTGTAATGCAGATTTAAACAAAGAGTACATRCAGAGTCAGGATTAGAAAAGAGGAAAAAAAAAGAGTACAAAAGCGATAGTCCCAGAACTACACGAAAGCTCTGCAGAGTAGAGTATTGCTCTTACTCAGAAAAAGCAAAGCAAAACATCTTACCAAATTAATTGTAGAGAGGGGTAATAGTCTCCTATTCACAAGCAATGAGAGTTCAGAAGAACATTTTATGAGATTTAAATACAGAATACTCTGTCTCTGTGGGTGACTTAACTGGCAAGTACCSTCTTTCTGTAATGTTTGTTACTGACTAAAAGCAGCAATGCCTATTGTTTTAAATTTTTATTGCTCTCTCTAGTCTCATAAAGCAATAGCACAGAACTTCTGAGACAGACATGCTAGGAAAAAACCCAGAATGCAATTACAGTTCTTTTCCTTTCGACCTCCCTGAAGAAGCCCTTGCGTGGACTTCGTTTCTGTTCTTTCCAGAGTAGTGAATTCAGTGTGAATGGAAGGACACACTGATAATTCATCTTCTGCTGCAAATCCTCATACCTCAACACCTGACTGTTCTCAGAGCAGTTTTCTTGGGTTTTATGTCTTTTTCTGTGAAAAGATCTGAAGGGTTTCCAAATGAGTAGTGCTGCAGCTAGATGTGCTGCGGAGAATGCATGCAGCTATCCCACAGCTGTTAAGAGTTATGCCTGTACTTCTGGGCACAGACTGGCTCCCAGGACCTTGGAGTGTAAATTCATCTCTAGGCTGATTTTACATTGAAGTACAATGCACAGGAGGAATACCACAACTCATAGTAGGCTTACAGTATATACGCCAACAAATWCAGTTCTGCATCTATTATTCCAGGTTTCAGCATTTTGTGGACAGAATTCTTATTCTGGTCTTCTATTCTAGGCAGTTCTGTGTGTAAACTTGCTAGACTATGTATAGGTGCCATCTTAGAATCTGTTGTAGTTATTCAGATCACATTTTATGGAGTAGTTTGGAGGCGTTTTCTAAGGACATAAGGAAATAATACACACAGCAGCTACCGTCCTACAGCTCGCTTTCCCATATGCTGATACAGTCTCACATTACTAGGTAAAAACAAGGGGACTGTAGTGTGTGTTCCTCCTTATATGTTAAAGAGAAGATTWCCTAAATTAATCCATGTGTCAAAAAGCAAATGATAAACAACTCCTCTGATTATAGGAGTGTTAAATTAAGACTGTTTTGAAGTGGAGTGAAACAATGTAATGGTGACCTCAGAATAGGCATATGTCCTTCTACTGCCCTTAAATTTATGAACAATGTATATTTTATGTTGATTACATGAGRTGTTTGCTGTATAGTTACATGTATCAAAGATCAGTATTTAAACATTGGTCCTAGTTTGTAGTACTGTAATGTGCCCCTCAGCAACAGCAATTTTTCACCCATGATCAGTTCAGTTTCTTTCCCAGCTAATTTCCCAGTGTAAATTAGCTGGGAAAAGTGTGTATGAGCTTTGTTCCAAACCTTGTGGTGCTCCGTTTTTTAAACTATCCCTGCATAAAAAGTAAAGATAAATAATMACATGAATAAAATATTGAAAAAAAAAAAGGCAGAGAGTTAAGGAGAAGTAAGTTAATGTCTGTAAGTGGGAACTGGATTTTACATATAAGAAGTTACTTCTAAATTTTAAACCTCTATTAAGGTAACACAATTCATAGATTTGAATTAGACAGAAAATGAGGTTTAGTCAGATACACTGGATAGAAAGAATTACCATGCAGTCCAAGGAGATGAGTAAGTTTGACAAGTGGAAAAGAAAGTTTATTTCAACAGTCAAATGTCAGTGAACTTCACCTTTTTTCCTATTCAGGTAGTCTTCCAGYAAAGAGGGAAGTAGTCCTAGTATGAGTTACTTTGGCTATGTTAATTTGAGCAAGATCTCTCCATGGAGCACTAGGCTACATAGTCAAGCCTACCGTTCCATTGACAAAGTAGCAGTATCAAGGCATGTTTAAAAACTTCTACATCCTCATTCCTGTTCTATTCACCAGTTTCCTTACTAAACTGTTTTTTTAAGAGGTGCACACTTTCCAAAAGCAGAGATAGGACTGTGTAGTTGAATTTTAAAGCAAGCAAGCTGCTACAAGATGGGAGAATAACCTCTCCCTTCACTTGCTACTGTGCAGTACTAGCCTTATGTGTTCAGCATTCACCAATACTACCCAGCAGGTAGTGTCCTACATGTATTTTAAAAAAAAAATCAGAAATATTAGCAATACCCTTAGTTCATGAACTGTAAACTGCTGTCTATGCTTAACAGTCAATGTTGTTATGATTAAGGGAGTTCTGTTTCTRTCCAGAAGCAAACCCCTTGTAGATTGATAAAGAAAGATGTAGCTCTTACTACAGATTCTCTACCTTCTGAAGTATTTTTGTTTAGTTATTACCTGTGTGGCAGCAGATTAGAAACAGTCTAAGGTGAAAGAACCAGAACCCCAGTATGACTTTTGTTCTGCCAGCTTCTCTGACCAGTAGACTATTGTGGTGCAAACCACATCAAGCCATGTCTCTGCAGGGAGCCAGCAAATCCAGGAGGCAGCCAAAGTTAGGAGGGACATGGCTTTTGAGCCTCGTGAAAGGGTAAGGTGCTGCTCATGCTTTGCGTTGAATTCCTCATTTATATTAACTTACTTATATTAACAAGACTTTGCTTTCAGCTTCTCTTAGGCTGAGGCATTGCATTTCAYAGCTGCAAGGACACACAACTAATGAAACCTAATTCACACTAGAACTTAGATAAGATGTTTATTTGCCTTCTAAGGTGTCAGTAACTCTGGGCATATGGTGTAGCAAAACTGCAGACACCAAAGTATATACCCTAGAGAAAGCAGGTGTCCTGTTGATTGTCCAAGAAGCCTGGTGGTTATTTTTAATCATTCTCATTCTTGGTCACCTATGTTGTATTTTAATTCTTGGTCCCTTATTCCTGTCCCTCAATTTATAAAATTTGAAATATAAATCAATAATCTGATATCTCAGGAATGTAGTGAGTATATATTTATACATATGTACATATATATGTTTTTGCTAGTAGTCAACACCATGTGTTAAGTTGGCAGCTTGGTAGATGTGAACTATATTTAGCATCTAGTTTTGTGACAACAACGCAGTTCTGAAATTCTTGGCTATTTATCAATATATTTAGCTGGCAACAGGAGAAGATTCAGCAGAAATATATGATGGTTTGGTTTTTTTGGGGGGGAGGAGCGTTAAATTCCTGCTTGTTGGTTTGTACTTACAGATATGCACCARATGTGTAGTATATATCTGCTACATATAAATAATAGATGTACTGCAGGTGAAAATATATTTACTTTCAAATACTGAAATTCATTTGTAATAAAAAAGTTAGAGAAGACCAAAAGAAGAATTTTGAAATTTAGCTGACCTTGACCTTTTGTATATGATGTTCTCACAGAATTTCATTGCTTTTGCTGGGCCATTATGTACCTGTGACTGAACATAATTGACAGTTCTGGGTTACATACAAACAGAAATCTCAGCTAAATTCTTACTGCAAAACTGGTAATATTACATGAAACTGAAAAAGCTGACTTTGATTTCTAGACCCCATGGTGAGTTTGCAAGGCTGGTGCTTAGTGATAAAAGATTTTGTTCTTAAACTGAAGAAACATTAAAAATACAACACATAGAACCCTAAGATGACATGTTTAGCCACTTCTCAGGAATATAACAATTGAAGCTTCATTTCTCTGACAATTTAATCTCCATTCTTAATTTGTACAGCCTCCATTTTTTTCTATGTTTATTTAAATAAAGCAACCACCACACCTATATCTGCTTTCGTAGTCCTTGTAAGTAGCTCTTTCCCTATTTTCACTGGTGAAAATTTGATTCTCTAAAGCTATTCTCTTTTCTGATTAAGCTTCATTTTACAGAGCAGTCTCTAATTATTTTGTCTTTGCCTCACTTTCCTGCAAGCAATCCAAGTTATTTTTCCTGTCTGTCATTCTTAGGTAGTACATTGATCTTGGATGAAACTATCTCAAACTGTTCTCCATTGAGGTCATATAGTTAGTCACTTCTAGAAAGTAACTCTTTATCCAAATCCTTTTGAAGAATTATTTCTAGCTTCTGTGAGAGCTGATATTTCTTAATGAATCTCCAGCACAAGGAAGACGGGATTATCATCAGACAGCTGGAGTGATGTCCCCCATTTTTCATCAAGCAGAAGCAGGGTATTGTCCTACTGCCAGTAGACTTAATATTTCCATAAAGTTGTTTCTTGTGGAGTGTTTTCTCAGTATGAGGTAGCATGAAATAATAGGTTCTCTGAAATGCTGATATTCCTTAAGGAGTACTTTTACAAAAGGGTCAGTGATGCTGGTGTTCTGCTGGTATGTAAGCTTTGCCAGTTTTTCTGTTTTCTTGGRCAGTTTGCTTCATCTAGTGGAGGGTCCTTTGCCTTTGTTAGCGCTGGGGGAGCACAGGCACTTTCCTTGTTGGCCTGCAGCRTCAGACTCCCTCTTGTTTATTCTCTCTGATGCTGCCAGTCTTGCATTCTTTTCAGGGCAGTCCAGTTCCAGCAAGGGGAATAATGAATGTGTGTTTATTCTCCTTTTTTTTTTTCCTCCAGTCTAGCCTACTCTATAGCATGTTATTGAAGGCAAGCTCTGGGAAGTAGGAACAGAAAGATTAAATACCCTGAGGGTCAGGAAAATCTTCCAGAAAATCTCCAGCTCTCTAAGTGGTCTAATCAGTAGGGCCATTCAGTCTGCAACTCTTTTGCAGGGCTTGATGTTGAAGCCCAAATCAAGTGAGATGTCAGCCGATGTGTTTCCTAGTGGCCCAGCTGTCCCTTGCATGCTGGTTAGCCACGTTCTTAGTTGCTACATTTTCAAAGCCTGCTGCTCTTCATTCTTAAAATYGGAGGTTTACACTTCCAATATTCCAATATGAGTGACAATTTCTGAAGGCTTTCTCTAAGTCTGACCTCAATATTTTGAGTGATGATGTCTAAAAATTTTCTCTACTAATATGTTGGGTACAGGCTTAATTCAACTCTTGCCTTAGACCACAAGAGAAAATWAATCTTAATTCATCTTCTGTTCCTGTACCACACAACACTTTACACGGCTTAGTGCGGTTTACAAGAGGTGTGCATCAGAGGCAGTTGGTGTTGGAGCACAGAATTTCTGTTCAGAAGTAGACTWATGTAGAGACAATAAAAAATATTTTATATTAGCTAAAAAACTTAAAGTCACACACTCAGGTGTTTAACATGGATAACTAGTTATTTGGAGCAAATATTTCACGGGTGTAGTATCCCTGAGTTTTTGGATGATACTTCCATTTACGTACTGGAGGAGACTGAGAGGGGACTGATGGTGGATATTCTAGGAAAGGCAATGATAAAAATTGGTATCTGCATACTCTAGTACTATYCTACAACAAAGGCAAGCAAAAGAGTAAAGTTGAAAAACAAGCAATAAAAAAATGTGCTGATGCTAGTTTCAGAGAGGCAATTCATATATTTTTCACAGCAGCAGAGTAACTGTGCACTTCTACTGTGCTGGGGTTAAAGAGGGTGTTGCCATGCTGGACTGCACTGTGTGTTTTCCAGAGGGAGAAGATTTTGTGCATAAGAATTGCCGTTGGAGCTCTCAGGGGTTTAAAAAAGGAAGAAGTGGGAAAAAAGCTAGTAAATATAGAGGTTTGTGTTTATCAGCAATTTCAAGTTGCCACCTACTTGCTCTCCTCATGCTTTCCATCTTGTCACCTKGCGCTGCCTCTGACAAGTCCTGCTGAGTGATGAGCCATCCTCTGACACTATTAAGTTCTCAGCAGGTATAGGCTTTTTTTTTAAAGCTTATGTCAATTTTTAGTACTGTACTCTTTGTCATTCTGCTTACCTTCTGACGGTCTCTTCAGGTATGTTCTCTGRAGTGAAGGGAATTCTCAGCTTGGAAGTATTGGTGTGGGTTCATAGGGCAGTGATGGATACCAGTAAGAATGTGAAGCCAACTGACAGATTGTTACAGAACCCAAAGAGAGAGAGACAAAACCAAGGGAAGAACTCCTGTGGGAGGAGAGGGAGGGAGATCGCAGAGGCACAATATTGAGATCTTTTGTCTTACTYTTTTGTGAAAATGTCTCTAGCTTTTACTTGAAGAAGATCTGAAATGAGAAATATCCTCTTTCACTTTTGTTTTTCCTAGAAGCCTTTCTTCCCCAGAMAGTCTGAATGAATATGAAATACTGACTACATCCCTCTCTTTGAAAATATGGYCATGTAACAGTGGTAAGGATATGAACAGCTCTGTTACACCTTGTGGTTTTCTTTAGCATAATTTGTGACTGATTTATTTCATGCAAAAGTAACATGAAATTGTCAGAGAATATAGTGTCTCTTTTTCTTTAAATGTTCCTTTCCTAGATCTGAAATTATTTATCAGTTATTTGTGTATTTGCTTTCTTTAAGTATTTTCTTTTGCAGGTTCAATTGACTATAAATTAATGAAATGTCATGTCTGCATGTTGCAATAAAAACTACTATCGGGATTCCTCTGTGAAAGAAACTGTGCTCTGTATGAACTCTGGCTGGCTAATTCTCAATCAACAACTTAAAAGAAATGTTTCAGAGTCACGTAAAACAGAAAAATAATTACTCTACACAGACTCRTAATTCTCTTAATTTTAATGAATATTTTCAGATAGTAGGCTTTAAATGCTGCGCAGGGTTTTGGACACATAGTCTGTTCATAGCAAACCAAAAAGGAAAGGAATTGTGTGAAATTTCTAATTGTATCTGCTTCAGTTTAAGAGCAGAAACCCTTAGCCAGAGTAATGTCTGGAAGCTGCAACAGAATTGTAAACTAGAGCAAAGCTTGATGCAYCTTGTGAATTAGACAAGCAGGCTGATAAAAACATGCTTTAAATTTTCATGATGAGTAGGGAGATTCATGATATGGTATCAAAAATACTAACTGAAATTATGGAAGGGATGATTAATAGATTGAAACAAAGATCTTTTCCAAAATAATGTAATGTATTGAAGTTGAACAGTATTGTTTTAGAGTGGCCATGCTGTTTATCTCCTCCTGTCTGACTCTGAATTTTAAATTGAATTTTACACCACACAAATCCCTTCCTTGCTTCTTCTTCTCCTCCCATCATGCTTCTCTTTCTTTCCTTCCTATCAACATGATGCAAGTAGTAAGACTGAATTCTCTGCTGGTCTACATGAGCAGAGCTGCTTGCACCCATAGATCTTTTCAATGACTGCATGGAACAGAGAAGGAGAACTTTTGTCAAAGATCAATTATATCTTAATTGTAAGTAGTACCACAAGTCTATTAAAGACACTTCCTATGAGAAATGAATTATCARTGTAACAGGAATTGGTGCCAAGGTGCCTTATCTGTTCATGCTTATTCAACTAACTTCGTTCCACTTGACTATGTCTCAGGTACTCTAAATAATCCATGTTTATAAGTTTTAATATCTCACAGTGTTTCTCAATTGCTATGTATTYTTGCATTTTCATTATTGTCATTTTTCTTAGCCAAATGATACCTACTTAATTTTTCCTGCATTTTTCACCTATTTTTCCATTTCTTTACTTTCTCGGGTCTTTCCAAAGCCTTTTAGAATTAAAATCCWGATAGTACAATTTTCTTATTATGAGGTAATAAGATGTAATAATACTTCAAATGTGATCACAGTAGAGATTTATAATGAGGGCTGTGTCTTTCCTGCATTAGAATAATCTTCACACCTGAATACAATCMAAAAATTATTTTTGCTTTCCTTTCATAAAAATACCGCTAATATTTTGTCTCTTTCATTGTAAAAGGCAACCTAAAAAGGATCTATCACCAGAAGGACATGACTTCAGGAAAGAAATAGCAGTGTAATCACAGCCCTAAATGCTTCAGTTAGCTGGCATGGACTGTGCTGTCACTCTAATAAACAAATGAGGCGTTGAAGGAACATACTTAGTAGAATTTTTTTTTAATTGTTGTTTTCAGTAAAATTTCAAGTGGTATGTTTGTTTAATATTTGCATTGGAAATAGCATGGTTCCTGAGAGCATGGCTCCTCGTATAAGGTAATATTTTTACTTTATCATTAGATATGTTACAGTAGAAATTTTTTTGTCAATACAGCACATATATGCAACATCAGCAACATATTTTCTRTGTCACAACATGCTCTGACTACTTCTGCCTTATCCACTTCATTGCTTTTTTCTATAAATTGGCAAAAACAACAAAACCACATACTAGAAGTCTCCAGAGCTGTGACCTTCCTCCTGCACTTCCATGTTCTCCCTTGTCTGCTTCCTCTCACACCGCAGGCAATAAATAGTTTAAACAGGGAGAAGCTTTAAAGGTCGGTGTTCTGCAAGTGCCCTAGGCAGGACTGGAAAGTCCCTGACACTGTTGGGATATGACCTTGTCATAAATTCTCAGGTACCACTCTCTGCCTTAGCACAATCTATTTGAGTTATGTCAAAAAATCTGAGATAACTGATTCATGATTAAGGTTGACTTCACAAAGTCAGAGGCTTCTCTAGTTATTGATTTTATTCTATTTCCACACTATTAAAACCACAGTTTAGCTGCTGGCTGACAGCCCTGGTACTGAGCAGTAAATCAGGAAGTGAATGGTAGTTTAATGGAAATATTAGCACCTCAATGGTGTATGAAAGATTCTGACTTATGATGTGAACTCCTAATACGAAAAAGAGGTGTAATATGAAAAAAATGATCAGTCTGCATTTGTAAGTGAAGCTGCAGGAAGACAATACAGTGTAAATGTACTGCCCTCTTCTAACAGTCCTGGTAAGTTTTCTGAAGATATAATAAATGTAGTTACAACCTGGAGCAACCTAAATTTTATCCCAAATGGTAAGCACAGCAGAAATGTAATAGTAGGTGAAAGTTACATTGTCCTGTTCTTTGTATCTCTGAAGCAAAGACATCCTGAGAATCTAACTGCTAATCTATGAAACAGAATTTTGAAGAATTATATCACATCCTATGGTTCAAATAATTTTGACCCTTCTTTTCTGATACATCTTTTCTTCTATTGTTCTTTTTTTTCTTTTCTTAGCAGRAAATCCACAGATTATTAACTTCTGTTATTTTTTTTTTAATCAGTACAACAAACCAAATTATGCACTGCTAGTTTACCATAAAATCATTAAGAAACATTTCAACTTATTTTCAACAGTATTTCTAAATCTAAATCCAGTCCAAAGATGTTTGAGTCAGACCATATACTTGACAGCTCCATCTTATTATCTGTCTCTGCCTTACAGTCTGGGCAAAGTGCCCATGGCAGACCCAGCAGTCAATAATGATTCAAGCTCTTTAATTTTTGTCACCTGGATTAGCTCCCTTGTCAACATCTGCTATGAGTTAACTCTGAATGTGAGCCTACTCTTACAGTTTTCTGATTTTGTTTGTTTCATTATCTTGATCATTACCGTATCAAATGTGTGGCAAAGACACCTGGACTGACTTGTCCAAGTACCCAAGATAACAATGGTACTTTGAGTTTTCTAGTTTCATTGGTTATCTTGGTTACTCAAGAAAAGGGCAAACCTAAAGCTCTCTTACTTAGGAAAAAAAAAAAAGATATAGTAAGTGTAATAAGATTTTTGCTAGTGTTTCCATTTATCAATCTGAAATTATATTTTTTCTATGTCTAAGTCTAGAAGATAGATAGCATTCCTTGTGTCATTAGTTATTCAATATTTTACACCTTTGTTAGGATTATTCTCTGAGATACTCTTTTCCCATCCATCATTATCTGCMTTCTTCCCTCTGAGATGCATAACTTGATTTTAGTCCATAGTAAAATAAATGCTTTCTAATAGGCCATATTTTGCTGTGAAAAGCAGACTTTTTAATATCACTAACCTATTTCTTYAATATAACTGTCACAACAGTCATCTGCAATTTTCAGCAGTGATTATTTTAATTCCGTATCAATGATAAAAAGGTTAAACTTCGGAGGCAGACTGACTGCCAATTGTGTGACACCACTTACTAAAAGTATATCTTAACAACTCATATCTATATAAAGCCTGCATAATACATGAATAATGCATCCTGCATAATAATATGTATTGTGATGAACTTATTCATCTACCCTCAGATCACTCATAGAAATAATTTCCTCAAACTTTTACCTTCAAATATTTGAAATAATACATAATTCAATTACTTCTACTAAACAAATTTAAGCCTTCAAATTTAAAAAGAAATATTGAAGACAGAGAAAACCAAGTTTTGTATCATTTCTGCCATAATTTTGGGATCTTCGTCAGAACTGTAATGGCCTAACTAACCTAATTTATGAGTTTTTAATGGTGTAATTCACCCTATTCACAGTTTTTAGATATTGGCACCATACTGGTTTTCTCTCAGGCAACTGTAATTTCATCAGTTCCAGACACTTAGTGGAAATTGACCTTTATCTTCCAAAGCTTCCAGCAGCTAGCTCTTTTAAAATTGTCTAAAGCACATTATCTAGATCTGATAGCATTACAATTCTAACATTAATAGATGCCCCTTATTGGCCTCTTAATAGTGATGAAGTGGGAAAATCCTTATCACGTGACATGAAGTTCACTTGGTTTTTCCCCCCTAAACAGCTAATAGGATATTCATTTTTTATCTCTGTGAATATATAAATGTAGTGTATATTTACAGTTAAATGTATATCCTGACATTTTTACCAATTTTTTTGTTASTCCTTGGTTGTTTTTTTGTGCTTCCTCCCTACTTTTCACTTCCCTTAGTAATTTTCTGAAGTTATTTCTAGCAGTGACTCAAAGTGATCAATGTCTTTTACTCAATTTGTTGTATGCAAGTGTGTATGTATAAATGTATATGTATAGCATGCATGTGTATGTGTGCCCCTTTATATATTGCGTGCATATACATTTTTATATATGTATGCTTAATGTGCACCTACTGTTATCACAAATGCAATAGTAGCCTTCCTAACCAATTCTTCAAAATGTTCATAGTGGCAACTAAGATGTCCTTAAACACTTAAGTCCTTAGACACTCCCTCAGCATCTTTTTAATTATGAGTATCTTATGACATTTATCTGATCTTTGATCAGTGCTTCATTTCTCAAGATGCTACTCAAAGATTTTTCTGGTTCTGAATGTGCTCTTTTAACTTAAAACTCTGTTTTGTATCTGTCTATTCTTTCAAATCTCTGTTCATACCACAAGAGTGGAAGTTGACCAAATGGAAATTTTATTTCATATTATGAAGGATTAAAGATTCTGGTCTTAATGTTCTATTGCATGATTTTATGGCTTGTGAGGTACACCTTGTACTTTTTCTTAGGCTGCTAATCCATAAGCAATCAAGGTAATTTTTCAGTTGTCAGTGACTCAGAAAAAGATAACGTATTTTTCATATGTATTATAAATTTTCCTTGTTCATTTATCTTCCTAGTAGTTTATATTTTTTTTCATTAATACTTGAGCCACATTAATCTTTCTGCACAATTTGAGTAATACTACGAGGACATTTTTGTCACAAACATAAGGACTGTGGTGTATAAGCAATTAATTTTTTCTTTTCTTCCTTGTTTGCTCTTGTGCATAGATTTCTTTAGTTCTAAATATGTGGTCATTTGTTCTCTCTTTCTTCCATTTTCCTGGGTTTTTGAGGAATTCCTCTGTATAAAAAAAAAAAATTACATTCAGCAGACAGAGAGATTGGAGCTGTTACAAGATAAAACATGACTGATCTAGAAGTCTTTGGTGAATTTTGCAGTTACATTCTAGAAATGGCATGAGAGTATATACCACATGAACAGACAGAAGATCCTTTATGAGGCAAGGGCTGCTCTCCCTGCATGTAGGTGGGCAAGGAAGTATGGTGGTGCTAGAACAAGGATTGCCAGCTTCTGCGGTATCCTCCCCAGACAATCACACATTGCAGGTCACRTCAGAAGTTTACTGCAGTGACTGAGTCTCATCGTGTGAGCAAGAGGGATGAGTGAGCTCTGACCAACGTTGGATTGAGCTGGCTGAAGAGAAAAGGGGCTTGAATGCACTAAAATATTCTGTCTGGGCATGGCTGGGATGTGCAGGTTAAGCTGCCTGCTGGAGATTCTGCTGGCAGCCCCAGGGACTCATGCAGGCAGCCTGTCAGCTGCRAAAGGACAGGGATCTAGTGCTGCTGAGGGACTTATTTTGCTGTACACACTGAACCAAAGCTGCGCGACACCAGGTGAACTGGTGCAAGGACTGCAAACTCTGCAATGCTTTATCCAGGCCAGCCAAGCATCCAGGAGGAGTATAAGCTATCTGCATGGCTGAGTGAGTGTTTTCCACTGACTTTGGCACACTCTACTTCAGACTTCTACTCTCAATAAAATTAAGTGGAGAGTATCCCCCTAGTCACTTCCTTGGATACCAAAATTTGACTGATTTTTTTTTTGTCATGGCTGTTTTCAGATTAAATGAATGACATCTGAAGAATTTCTGATTTTCTACTCTGGTAATAAAGTAAGTCTSTTTACTTTATTACATGGGAATTGAATTACAAGTACATAGTACATTACAATTATCCCATCTGTATCCTTAAACACCTTTAAAATGTACAGGAGYTTGAGTGGGAACAGTTCCTCCACTGTATTCTCTTGTTACTTAAGGTAGTGAAAAAGAATCCAAGTTTAACTCGATTCTTCCCTTTTCTACTTAGAGACTAATTTGAAGGACTGACTACGTCCCCTTTTATCAGAATCATATGCCCAAAGTTGTGTTCTAATTGAACACATGTATGAAGTGTTTTGCACCATGACTACTGCTACCACAGTGGTCTAGGGGTTAAAACTTGACTCATAATACAAAGTTCAAAGGTCCTATCCAACCAAAATTCCTATGATTCCTATCATAATTGCTACCAGAAGTCTTACCTAGATGCTATATAGCATTAGCCACCAGGCTACAGATGGAATTTAGGCCAGATGAGCCCCAGCTAGCATGTAAATCTGCCTTATTTCAGTTATTAAACTGCAGCATGATTTCAGATTGTGGGCCTGTAAGGGTTTAGGTCCCTGCAGGTATTACGTTGTACCTCCATATGASAGTTTTTCAGACCAGAGCATAATGTGGAGGGGTCTCAGAATAAAAGATCAGAATTTCATTTGGATGAGTGTGAATTGGTTTTCCCAAGAGTGTGTTTAGCGAACACCGGTTACAAATGGGTGTCAGACTAACTTGTGCAAAGTCAGGGGAAAAAAAAGAAGGAAGAAAAGTATGACACTTGAACTTTTTACCTTCTGTCAAGTGAGATTTTTAGCATCAACAATTCCTTGCTACACATCCGCTAGTTTTAGTCTCCAGGATATATTGACATCGACATAGCCGTGAAGTACCCTGTTTCTAAGAGGTGGAACATAGCTTCTCTGAAATTCACGGCCCCTACCCCCACATCTTATGCGTGAGGYAGATTGTAGTTGCTGACTTCTGAACAACGACATTGCAAGTAAGTCCTGAGGTGCCCTTTAATATAAAATCTGAGATAACAATGTCCCCTCAGACTTCCTTCTTGCTTTTGAGATAYGGTATTCTCTGGATGGGAATAAAACTGAAAGATATTTCAAATACATCCATCTTTCCTAGACTTACCTGAGAATATGAAAAGAATCATCAAGGGATATACATACTACTGACACTTTCATCAAAACCTGCATGCATTGATTACATTTATTTTCTCTCTATTTTCCTCCTGATTACAATATCTTGAACAAGATTTCCTGAGGAGTAAGTAATTGTTCTTTTCATACACTCAACACATGACCCTATAGAAGGGCAACTGCATGCTTGACTGCAGATTGCCTGTTTACTCTTCATGGTCTGTCTGGCAAGGTTAATTACTGGAAATCAAAGAAAAGCTTTTTGTCTTTTCCTACTCAAATGAACAGAAAACATACACGTGGTCCTCATGTTACAGCCATTGGACACATTTGATATTTTTCCTATGCATTTATAATATCATCAAATGAACAGGCAAGGGCARCAAAGGCAGAATCAGGGCCCAAACCAGARGGACTAACAGTACTCTGCTACTAAATTAAAACCACTGTTCTGCTTACTGAGGTTTACTTCACATCCAGGTTCCTCCTTTATGTAGACAAATTTTAGTAGGTAGTAGATTCTTAGGGGAAAAGGAAGGTTACTCATTACATGCAGTCCCTCTGTCAATGTTATGCAATACAGATTCATRCAATTACTACTTTAACCACTTATACTGGTTGCTAAAGAAACTATTATATTATTAATTTTAAAATTTGATGCTCAATTTGTCTCTAAGACTTCTGTGAACCACTGCTTTTCAGGAGGAACTTATTTATTTCTGTTATCAAAGGTAATGATGTTAGGGGAAAACATATAAAAGAAACATTACTGAAATCTCATGAATAGGAGTATAGCACAGGTTCTTCTATACCACCTATATTTTTCCTGGCCAGAATAAAATTACACCTAATATGACTTTGAAGATAAATAAGAGTCTCAAATTTGTAAAAACATTTATATGCTGTAAACATTTTAAGGAAAAGTAAATATATGCATATTTTGAAAAGAAACAGCAAAACTGTGTTAACTCAATGGTCCTAATTTGCTGTCATCCCTTTTTTTAAAAAAAATTACATTTCAAGGTGCAAATCCCCTCCATCTCTTTCTTCAAAAGGGTAGGTGGTATATTATATTTGCCTTCGCAGCAAATCTGAATTTATAAAACTCTGTAARGCCTGATCCCCAGCATTTTATACTGCTTCCTGTGGAAGTAGCCTTTTGCAAGGGTGAYTTAAAATTCTTCCTTTGTTTAAATGAATTTTCAGTTACATTGAGCTATTTTATTTTCTATTTTTCTGAGATTAAAAGATGCTTGCAAATAATTGGTGCAGCATACATGATAACAGAAGTACTAGGTGTGACAGGCTCCTAGTTTAATGTYTTATCTTTAGTTAGATCAAATGGAAACTCCGCAGTCAGGATGAGGGATCTCTGAGTCTCCTTCATGAGAAGCTCAGTACCAACTGGCCTATGATGGCCATGGCTTCTGGACCCATGATGGTAACTTAAATTGATAGCTGGGCTTAAAACAAATATTTTACTTTTGCATATCTAACTTGCAAATTATTTCAATGATCAATTTTGTGTATCATAGTTGTGTAAGCACTGACTGAACAAGAAAGTCACTAGGTGCAAAAGTGGGGAGTCTGTGTGACCAAATGGAGTCTGGTTCTGAGACAATTCCCCAACCCTCTTGTATAATCAGTGTAATAAAGAGTTTTCATGTCTTCACCATATGTAAAACAAGCTGAAAGTATTCACCCAGATGTAGATAGGTTTTATTGCACCCAAAGAAGAAAAAAGAATAATCCTTTCATATTTTTTTCCACCACTTTTTTGCAGTAGAGCACAATCGCAATCCTTAATCCTACTTAGTTGATGACACATGTATAATTAAAGGTTACAAAATCTTAATCAGGTGTAACCTCCTGCACATCATAGACTGCCAGATTTCATTCATAACTCTTGAACTAATGGACTTTTTTGACTACTGCAAACCTTCCAGAAAGGAAAAACAATCTTAAAATGAAGGTTTCAAAGGATAGAGAATTTTAATCTCAGACCATCACAAGAATCAGCARCTAATGAAGTCAAGCTGATCCAGACTACAAAAGATACACCCTTTGAATGTTAGACAGTAATTCTGGGAACAAAAGAATAAAGAAAAGAAAAAGAACACTGTACTTCAATACTTATTTTGGGTTGAGGTTTTTTTGCAATATTATAATAGCTTTTGAGTACTATGACTCTGAGCAAAACATGAATCATGGAAACCCAGGATCCCTAAACTTATGCACAACATCAATGGYATGTAAGCCACAAGCCTGAACAGAGCTGCTCCTGCTGCTGTCTTCACTTACGATACAAGGCTTGGATCAGTTGTGGCTGCTGCTTTACATCATCTTTGAGGCCATCATTAATCCCAAACTTCTGACACTTGAAAGACCACAATGCCTGGAAATCAGTAAGGCATGTTCAGCTCTTTATATTGAGATAGTGTAAAGGGATAAGTGCTCTCATATTCTCTTCAGCTCTGTATTTAGGCATCAAAAATCTTAAGGRTAAGATTTGCTTTGATAAAAAACGTCGCTTTAATGTAAAATATATAAACAGTGTGAAAGTTCTGGAGAAGAAAACTTCTAGTCAAAATAGGGTGTGTGTATAAGAAAATAAACTTATTTTCACCTGCTAAAAGTTGCAATTTCAATTTTCTAAATTTTGTTTTTAAGATTGTAATGGTAAATTTTATTAAATTTTGTTTTCTATTCAAAACATTTCTGATTATCTAAATTGGCCAAAAATGTGCRTGCAAGTGTGGAACATCATGTGAAACAAATAAAACCTTTTTTTTCCCTGTGGAATCATTGTTATGAAGCAACTTGTCATCTGCACACATTTCTCTAGTGGTTGGTTGGATAGGAACTGAAAATAAATGCACCAGCTTTGTGTCCATTSTGCAGCCTTCAACCAGGACTGTATGAGTTAGAAGTTTCTCAGTCAAACAGTCTGGATGAGTTGAACTTTACACTTCCATCAGAGGCTATTTGACAAGGAGAAAGGGTACTGAATTTTGGGGCTCGGGTGTTAATAGTTGCCATATCACCTATCTTTAGAGAGGTCATCTTCATACCTGGGGACAGGAGATAGAGCTTTCTCATCCTGTCGCTACTGCACTGATCTCTTGGCTGTACAAAAGTTCCTGCCTCCAGAACTAGAAAGTATATGCAGAATTGTCTAGGGATAGTCAGACTTAAAGACTGATTTAAATCTTAAATATGGGGGACACAAACTGGAAACTTGTGATTGCAGAGGTCCGTCAGGAGGACTCAGCTTAGGCCTGCTTGCTTGAATCCACTTCTTTCAGTCCCTGTGAAAGCAGTAGAAATGCTAAAGATGGGACTTCAGAATTACAGGCGGTGTACTTTGTAATGTTAAACACTGTATTCAGGAGGGGAAAAAAAAGGGAAAAAAAGAGAAAAAGAAAAGAGGRGACTAATTTTGTTTGGTAATGAGGACACTGTTTGGTTCATTCCTTTTTCCAGTTCTGTAATACAGGTAATTTAATGAGTGTTAAATCAAAAGCGTAAAATATTGTCTTTAGTAGGACCCCTGATCCCAGCTGTTTCAGTTAAGAGATTCTTCTGATTTTACTGAGATACATAACAATGATAATATTTCATTTCAAGAGCTAAGTATTTTCTGTTATGTAAGACATTCACTTCTCTTTAGAAGTAGTGAAGTTATTGCAGATTAACACTTGCCCAGTAATGCAGCCAAAATTCTCCACAAAGGGAAATCCTATTCCCCAAACTTTTAAAGCTGAAAGAGCTACGCTGTTCATAAGCCAGCTTTAAGTAGCCTATTTTAACCATCATCTTAAACATTGCATTGTCCAAGTCATTAATTCTGACACATTTTTGAGAAGACTGGAGATAAATTGTAAAAATAGACTGTTTATTTTTCACTGCACTGATTCCATGAATTTTCAGTAATTTTCAAATGCTCATTCTCTTCTCTTCTGGATGTATCTTATGTGTTTACATAAATGTGCAAAATCTCCTGATACAGTATAAAAGCAATTAAAACAGTAAAGAGAAGCTATAACTGATTTAATAGCTTCATGCCCACCAACCAAAATAAAGCACTTGAAAGAAATTATTAGTACACAGAAACAAGTACTGTTCCACATAAATCAAAATCTGGGATTCTATTTTATGCTCTTTACTTATGTTGGCTGCTATTTTATGGTCAGTCTGAAATTAGATTGCATGTGTAAGTACTGTTCAGCTTTAGTTAAGATTGTCAAATAATGTCCTATATATTGATTAGTGTTGTGCCAACATCTGCAATGCTGCCTGGATAGCAAATAGAATTGCTACTTAATTAAATAAGCAATCACTCAACAGCTGACCTGTTGGGAAAACAAACAAAGAAATGACTAGCTAACCTCCTAAATCTCAGGAAATGCAACAAAATCTAAAGAAATTCTCCAAAACAACACCACCACCATCCAACCGTTAAAACAGAAATACAAACAGAGTCACTGGAAATGAACTTCAGATGTGAAAGGAAAGCTTGAAAATGTATTTGTAGTTAATTGAATATAGGCGCATAAATATCTGAAATTGAATTTGAAAAAGTTTCCAAAAGGGATCAAGTTAAAATAGCACTCAGCACAACGTGCATTAAGGTTATTCCTATTCTTAAGTTAGCTCATTGAAACATCTACTGATTTTAAAGGGAAGGCTCATATGTGTACATCATTGTATGTATTTCACTCTTTCCTGTTCCCAAGGCTGCATCTCTATAATAAATTAAAAACATTRTATGCTGCCACTTTTTCAGAATTTTTTGTTTCTTTGTTTTCTGTTTATGCAAAGTCTGGATATTACTTTGTTTACTAACAAAGAAGGAAATTCCTTGCTTCCTTGTTTGTTCTCTTCATTAAAGTTTGCATAATGTCCAGCTGACCAGTAAAAAGAACAACAACAACAAAAAAAGCCAAATGCAAATTTACATAATCCCAAAAGATTGCAGTATGTGCCAAGGCAAATATATATTTAGAGAAGGTACAACATGTTGCTGAAATATTTGAATGGCATTTGTATTTAAGCTGAAGAAATAGCAATTAATATTCAATAGTTTTATACACCTCTAGTTAAATCTAGAAAATTAGCACCTATTACTTCAAGACTAGCAAGCCAATGATTTGTCATTCAAAAAATTCATTTCCTTTGAATAGGAAAATTAAAGTCATAAAAAACACCACAACAACTTTCTGGGTTTCCAAGTCTGCAGTCTCTTTCTGCTGGGTCTTTTCAAATGCATCACAAGTTTACCTTATCAAAGGCACTAGGTGTCTAATGGACCAGTGAAATTAGAAATCACTGCTGATGTGTCTGGCAGGATTTCTGTATTGTGATGAAACTAACTGAGACTGAAGGCCTGCAACTGAAATGAACCAAGCTGGACTTACAGCAAGTGCGTGCCTGACATCCATATATATTATACCTACACCAAAAGGTTGCTGAAAGCTAGAGTGTCTCCAAATGTGACAAGAATGCACGGTGTACATAAAAACAACTGCTGTTTATGTATAAAATAAGCAAAATATTTTGCAACAAATTACCAAGTTTGTAATGTTATGCCTGAATGTATTTTTTTTTCACAGGGAAATATAGCAAAGTGCAGCTTTAACTCATGAAGAGGTAAACAAATCTTTTTGTTCTCTGATCAGCTTTTTGATATTGTTAGATATGGAAACTGGGAAATAGAATGATTGCTGGCTGATGGAAAACATGTACCTTAGAAACAGCTGTACAGAACATATCCTGAAAAAACAAGCAACCAAATAAACAAACAAAACCAAAACAGAACCCTGGAGAAAATATCACCATCTAACTAGAACTTTGGAGTTTGCACAAAATATGCACGCTATTGTGCCTTGTGAGGAATGAAAGGAGGGAGGTGTAGCACTGTAAGGAGTGCTGAATTTTGTCCATAAAAGGGTGCTGTGTTTTTTAAATCTATGAGATACAACTGGAGATAAAAAGGATTTATGTGTCTTCATTTCCTTGTCTTTCCTTTTGTGGCTGCAATTTGCTTGTTTTGGAGGAAGTCTGTTATTTTAGAAATTACCATGGGAAGACAAGGCTGATTTTCATAATTGCAGAGCTGGTAGGCATATAACAATGCTAAAACAGAAATAAAGAAACACAAATCAGTTTGGGCTTACCTGTTAGATTTGAAACTCTGTGTGCACTATGAAGAAAACTGATAGGATTCCAGGTGAAATAAATAGAAGAGAATCCTCTTTGTGAGTTAATTTATTAAAAAAACGCTTGCCATATGATTTTGTTCAGAGGGAAAGATATAAAATATTTCATACATCTTTCAAATTAAAGTGTCATATTTGCCTAAGCTAACATGTTTGCATAAGCTAACTCCTCTAGTGTCTGGGAACAATGCCATAAAGTACCAACAGCTGACCTCAGTGGTGAAGGAAAGTATGGTCTTGCCTAAGAAAATGACCATTCAGCTGGTAAAGTAAAATGAAGAAATCCTACATGGTCAGGAAGCAAATCCTCATCTAAATCTTCCAGATATCTTACTTCCCTATTTTTTCCAATATTGGTTCATAAGAATTTGAAATATTCCTTTAGCTTTTACTTGTCTATGCCAGGTTAGGTCAGAAGCAGTAGAGTACTGTGTGGACTTCCAATCTGGGCAAACCCAATGCAAAAAACCTGAAAGACAGATGGTCCTGATGTCAAAAACATTATCCTGTTGTTTTGGTTTAGTTATAAAAATCATCTAACCCTAGTCATGCTCAAATAGCTAACGTGACAAACACTCCTTACTTCCCCAGCAAGACAGAAGCTATGGAGATATCAGCATACAGCTAAGATTAAACTACTGTGATTTGACATCTTATTGTTCATGCTTAGTCTGCTGCATGACGTGAATATTTTAGTTTAATATATTTCTTTTATAATTGAGGCTGACTTAAAATTTCTTCACTGTCAATTACAGCCTTACAGTATGTCTTAACACATGGTAGCACAACTGGTCTTCAGCTTGTATCCTTATTTTCAGGCTAACTGTATGAGTGCGAGACAGATAAGGATCTTCATTTCCAGGCACCAGTCCTCTGCTAGGGAAATTGTTCAACAGGATGTTATTGGTATGGGAAACAAACAATCGCTCTAGCATTAATGATACAAACCCGCTGACTCTGACGTAAACTGAGGAAAACATAAAGAAAATCCAGTCATGCAAGAACAAACTAGAAAAAAATCACTTCAGTCTTCTTTGACTTATTGCTCTGTTTCAAGTTGAAATCTTCCAGTTTGACATGGAAAGTCTGAGATTAATTTGGATATTTATTTTGCCCTTTTATAATTGAATAATGTTTAGTTCTAAGAGACCTTTTCGTTCTAATTTAAACATTACATTCTCCATGAATAAATATTTATTCATTGCATATGGTCTTTTCATTGCATGCAGACTGTTTAGTTTTCAGACTGAAAAAGGTCAGTTCATCAAAGAATACAGGTACCATAATGAAAGAAAAGCAACCATTTGTATAATTTAATTGCGGCAAGAAGTCCAAGCTAACAGTCTGACTAATGACAAATTTAATTTCTTTCAAAATTCTTCGGTAAGGAAAATGTGACAACATCAAACATTTCTCACAAGAATTGGTTAAAATTGCTTATCTTTTAGCACCTAGAACATGGACTGAAGCCTCGTTTATTTACGAAACTGGGCTAAACCCCTGAGGCTCCGCGTATATTAAATGGTACTTTGGAATGTTTTGGGACAACGGAATGAGAATTTATTTTATGTTAAAGTGTTATAACAGTACTTTACATGCTTTTAGGCTACATTGATGATGATTGCCCCAGTCCTTTTTCCATTCTGATACTGCCACAAGTTGTGTACTTCAAAAACACACTTTGATATCACCCATACATCTTGGTTTATAGATAATACCAACTCTAAGAGACATAATCAAGTTAGCAGGAGAATCATTCTCCCTAATGAAAAGCATATTTTTGTTAAAGGCAGGCATACATGTGGTTTTACGGTTAATGTTTTTATTACTTGCACGGATTGAGATGAGTATTTATTAACAAGTTGAACTGCAATTTGCACCAAAACAACCTTTTTTCCCCCCTTGAATCAATTCAGCTCTAAAAAAAACAGAAGTGATAATTATTAATTATGTCATTTTTCAATCACATTCTAAGCCTATCTCTGTATCATTTTTACACTATATAACCCCCGATAAAGGCCTGTCAAAAAAAAGACAGAGGCTGCTACTGAAGACTATTGCAATACTTCTCTACAAGGTTTGAATAAATTGGAAAATTTTGAAACAAATTTCCAAATGGATAAATTTGCAGATGTCATTTTTTATGTTTATAGTAGTACTAATTGAGAAAAATGGTTAAAACATTTCATTTTTTTATCTTTTTCTTTTAATTACCYTTCCTTTTAATTTTGCATTTTAATAAAAGGAAATGAAGGAAATATATGGAGGTAAGGTGCTTATTCTCTGATTAAAAATAATTTCTGAATCAAAAATAATTTCACTTAATGTTTTAAAGCACAATAAAAATTTCAAAGAAAGATGCAGAGCAGATCAAGAGGGAGAGCAATGTGTCTGAAAAACATTGCATTAAGTGACTCCACTACAGTGCCCATCTCGCAAAGCATGTTGTACCAATTATCTGAAAGTCAGAATGTTAATGCACAGTCCCATCAACCATACCCATAACCACACCAAGCCAAAAATTAACTTAATCATCAAACCCTGCTCAATGATGAAATGTGTATTTGTTGCAGCTTGGGATAATTAGGGAATTTAAGCAAAAGAAKTGAATTCTAACAGATATTTGTATTATAACTTCCATGGAACTAGAAGGAACCAGTCAGTCAATTTAAATGAACGGTAGAGTATATAAAGGCTAAAGTTCTATCAAATTTTCCTTCTTTCTTTCCAAAACCAGAATACTATATTGCAACAGAGATGGATAACTAATATGTTATGCCATTGGGTTTTTGTTTTGGTTTGGTTTGGATTTTTTTAAAGTTTATGAGGAAACACAGGCATTCAAATAAGATTTTTTTTTCCTTTTTCAGATATGTGTCCACAACCAGGAACCAGTATTTGACAATTATGGTCTTGGAGGTGCCATCACCTAGGAAGGAAAATATTGGGGTAGCTTCTGTGAGGGAAAGAAAATAAAATCATATCTGACTTCCTCAGTTAGTGGACTTCTAAGTACTTCATGATCCATTGCAAATTTTTCATCATCACCTTCTGTTAACCCTCATTATTCCACAAGAATCAGTTACATCTCTCTCCCTTTCTCTCTTCATCCCAGTTTATAGTTTCATAAGACAATGGCTTTTCTTTCAAAGCCACTTTGGAGTAGCTGTGCCGTTTTCTCTCTTTGATCATAGCTCACCTGCACAACAGCTTGTGCAGCAGCTGTAAACTGGCTCACTGAAATTACCTGCACTGGGAATATGACACCATTTTGACCCCTACAATGTCATTCAGCTGCATTTGTGGAAGGGCACAAACAGGGACAATATGGGGAACTCATAAATTGTCTTTCCGGAAAAAAAMCAGTGTCATGAAATTACATCTTTTATCCTCTTGCTTTATCTTTTACTTCTCTCCTTGCTAACTTGTCAGTTGACTCCAAATGCTAACTACCCTTTTCTGTCAAACTGATCAGTTAACATAATGAACMCCATTTCATGGCAACTGTTCCCAGTGTTGATATAGTATCAAGTTTGGTTCTTCTTTTTCAGACCTGAACGATATTTGAAAAAAAAAAAAACAAACTCCATGACTGCTTCCTTTTTTTCCCAAGTGTATCAGTGGAACTAATAAAAAATATTGGTTCCCTTCCAGTTTTGGCAGTATGTAATAATGTAAAATAATGTAAAATTGAAATGCAGAGATAGGAGGAACAAGAAGGTTTTACATCCAACCCAAGTTAAATAAAATTTCTTATGTTCAGGTTTTACATTACTGTTGTCCATAACATCTTTGTAGCTACAGCACAAAATTCTAACTGCTAATTTGTAAAGGCATGTTTTATTTTATTTTTTCATTTAACACTCTACTTCCATTATATTGACATTTACAAGCTTTAAGAACATTTTGGTTGGCTTCTGATTCTTCTCAGTTGCAGGACTATGATCTTCCTGGGATTATTAAAAACTTGTGAGATGACTCCCATGACTACAGTAGCACTAGTTGTACTGGGAGGAAACAGGGTCTTTAGGAAAGAAAGGATTGGAATACAAGGAGGGTGAGTTGCCCCCTTTATGTGACACAGCAGCTGGAGCTCTGCATGAGGTTATAAGAGAAGCTGAAGGAGAGTTTATGGGTTAGGAATAAAGTAAAGACAAGTTTACAGACACCAAACTAGGAAGAGTGGCTGCCATCTCAAGATACCTTGACTGGGTGAAGAAATGGACTGGCAGGAGCATCATGAGAGGTTCTCCTCAACAGGGACACATGTCATGTTCTGCACCTGTGAAGAAGCAACCTCATACACTAACATATGCTAAAGACTGTCCAGCTGGAAAACAGCTTTGCAGAAAAGAACCTGGGGGTCCTGAGGCACAACAGCAATGTGCCCTTGTTGAAAAGAAGGTTAATGGCATCCTGGACTGCATTATACAAAGTGTTGCCAGCAGGTCAAGGGAGGTGATCTTTCCCCTCTACTCACTGTAGACAGGTCTGGGCTCCTCAGTAGAAGAGAARGATGGACATACTTGAAAAAAATTCTGCAAAGAGCCGCCAAGATGATTAAGGGACTGGAACACCTTTCATACAAGGACAGACTGAGAGAGCTTGGACTGTCTAGCCTGGAGAAAAGAAGGCTCAGGAGAGCTGTGGAGTCTTTCTCTTTAGCAATATTCAAAATTTGTCTGAACAGAGTCCCTGTCAACAGGCTTTAGGTTGCACTGGTTGAGGAAGATGACTGGGCCAAATCACCCCCTGAGATCCCTTCTAATCTCAAACACTGTCATTTTATGAATTAGGCTATCATATAGATAAATTTGAAGTTCATCTCTGGTTTCTCTAATATGTCCTGTGTACTATGATGATTAGTGGCATTTTTCAGCATRACTATGACTGAGATCAAGTAGTTGAGTAGTTGTGTTTTTGCTTGAGGAACTGGCGCCTATCACTGCCTTATGTATAAAGAAGTAAGGTATTACCTTACATTACCCAGTTTCTTGACCATGCTGTGATCTGTTCCTCAATATAATCATATAAAATAACAGTGCATTACACTGGGATGAAAAGAAAGTTGAGCAACCTGCTGAAGCATTGTCAAAAACAGTCTCTCTCTCTTTTGCTTTCTCTCTCTTTGTAAAAGCTGTTATAATGTACTTTAAGGAATTACTGACCTAAGTTCACTATGCAACCATTTGACAAAGTTTTCCTATTTCATTCAGGTTGAAAATGGTGCTGGTAAAATATCTGGCATCTTCATTCATACACACAAACAATMATTTGGATTAAAGCTAAACTGAGCCTCAAGAGAGGATAAACGGTATACAGAGCTTCCATTTGATTATTAAATGGACTAATATCTAATGTATTCTAGCAATATTTGGATTTATCCAAGTGCAGAGAAAAGGGAACTTAAGTGATTAAATTAGATCTGGTTTGGGGTTTTTTTTTTTGGGGGGGAGGGCTTGTTGTTTGTTTGTTTGTTTCTGGGACTACATTATATTATGAAATATCAAACTTAGCTATTCCCTCTGATATCACTTCTAGAAAAATTCAGTTTAATTTCTTTTTTATAACAGAGTGCTATATTTTGAATTTGGCCTGGAGAACATTCTGAAAAACCATAGCCAACAGGACAAACCACTGCTGTGTAATTTTACTATTTGTACTTGGAAGGATATTGTGAATCATGTAGTCCTTTACCTTTCTTTCCTTTTTTTTTTTTTTTCATTTTATCCTGTGATTAACATACAAGCAAAATCTCTAAAATTATTTAAGACAAAAAGCAGGTATATGAAAGCAATTGTTCTACTCCATTATGATATTCACTGACATAATATTAAAAAAGAAACTGAACACCTGAAATTTTGTATAGGCTTAATGTGGGCTTCAGAGTTGAATTGAAAAAGTCAGTAATAAAGAACTTACATCAGGAACTGAACTTAACTTTAAGATTGTATATTTGCCTGCTTTTTTTCTCACTTCTGAAAGCACACAGTCAGAAGAAGATTAATGTATTGAGATAGGTAGATAACCCTAACCATTTTTAAATAGATGTTTTTTCATGATTTTTAAAGCTTCAAACACCACTTGCATCCTGAACAACTTGAGCAATGCTGTCTGAGTATTGTTTGAAAAACAACAAAACCCTTTCATCAGGATGACAGTCTGGAAAAAAAATGACAAATAATTCCTCCGCACAGATATTTTGAAATACTGTGTTTTGATGGGTGAGATTAAGTATTTTAGATGGAGGACACTTCTTGCTTAGAGGGACAGTGTCAACTTTAACATCTTTTTGCTTAAATAAAGGCTTTGCTTTGGTGCTAAAAAACACCTTAGACTTGACTTCTTTTCACCATGTTTTCTTTTCTCTGTTTTGCAATATGTTACTTATTTTAAAGTTTCTCATGTTTTGAAAGTACAAGCAGGGGTGTTGATGTCATTTCTTTTTTCTATTTAACTACTCCAACAGAACAACAATTTAATAAACATTGCCCAGAGAGCATCATCTTTTAATCCGTAGGGGGGTCAAATTTGATATTGTTATAATGTCTTCCAGAATCATGAATGATAATTGGATAAATTGTCTCTTGATTTTTGAAATAAACCAGGTTTTAAATTCAACACAGATTAGTACAAATTTTACATGATGACCTGTTCCAGGGTCTTATTATCAACTTGAAAAAGTGGCCCTCTGGGCAACATTTGCGTTTTTATTTTTAAAAGGCCATCATTAGTTTTTAAAGCCTGTTGCCAGCTTAGTCTCCAGTTGTACTGGGCACGCTGTTTTCAGATAGTCTAAGAGGAAGGATGGTGCTGTTAATATGACAGGAATTAAGAGAGCTAGATTCAAGACCTTTGTTTTGCCACAGATGACTTCTGTGATACTAAGCAAGTTGTTTTTTCTCCATTCCACACAATTTCATGCCAGCAATATATGACAACAGGATGTCGCTCCTTTATTAGATTGTTGTGAGGCTCTTGAAAGCCTAATCATTGCCCAGTGATGAAATCACTCAGCCAGGAGCAAACGACTGGAAAGCCTGTTCCCTCATTTAAATTTGTTTTCATTGAACAATTGTTAAAGAATTAACTGAAGAGAAAGATCATGGCCCTCCAGCCAGCTGCAGGAGGACACAGCTGAATCAGATTCTTACCTGCCCATTGGGCCAAGTAACTCCTGTTGGCAATTTTCAACATTTCCTGTGCAATACCCTAACCAGCAGATTTCTCTGCATAAGTACCRTCAATAATACCTTTCTGTTCTACTTTAAACCAGCTAGTGTAACCTGACTGTGGGAACTAAAGACACTCATAATTTTGAGCTTCTTCCATAATTTTGTAAATTAATAAAGTACTGACTCTCTCTTAGGGCCTTCAAAAATATAAACTACCTACATGGTTTTCTTAATTTCAGAAAAAATATTTTATCTAAAATTCAGAATATTTCTTTTAGTTCTGTACCCACTCAAGTGCACAAAGAGATGTCCATGAAGTCATTTCACTTCCTCACTTCAAATATCTAGAAGAGTAATAATATCAAATACTTGTGCACGTAAGAATTTAATTTTCATAAAGTCTTCAAATATGCTTTTTAAATGAAAATAAAAATAAGAAAACTACACTTTCTACTTTGATTTATTTCTATACACTAAAATACATATGAGACAGGGGTATATATTGAGCATTTTGCAAGAAATTCAAGTGCTTCACTTGTGTGTTCTAAGTATGATTAGAGGCTTATTATATTTATGCCCTGATTTCACAATATTTTTGCTTACTATTTAAGTATCTTTGCAATAGTATTTTTTGCTTTGAATAGACATTGCATGAAGAATTGTTACATTAATGTTTATTACTCAGATTTATTTTTTCTTTCATAATTAATACCTCACTCCTTGGGGTTTTCTAACTTGACAAATGAAAGTAAATATAGACTAGGTCTCACTAACACTAAACATAATTTCTTCTTTCAACTTTACCCCATGGTGGGTGAAATTATGGTCCCATGCAAATAAATGGAAGAGATCTCATTGAGATTAGTATCATAAGAATTTCATCCAACATTTTTCTCTTAGTTGCTGCATAAGAGACAGATCTATTACTTCTCTGCCCATGGAGATATGATCGGGGTAATAGCTCAGTGTTTGAGCTTATCTTGCAAGCACACAGGAAGCTCTGAGTGCAGCCCTTCATATTTCTTTAGGCTTGTCTGGTGCTTTCTTCACCTGGGTGACTGATGCAGGGGACTGTAGCTTCTTCACCTGGCACCACTGTAAACAGAAGGGATTAAGGTCTCAGTTCAAAATACTTATGTTGCCTATTTCTTAGGACGCATGTCTGGAACCATCCTCGTCTGCAAACACCTTGCAAAATAACACCTTAAACATGCAGTTTTGTCTACGTTATTGATCATGTCTGGACCAGAGTAGCCTGGAGCTTTCTCCAGCACAACCTCGAGATTCACTGTGGCTCAATGACTTTCAACCAGAGTGACACTCAGGCATGCAGCAGTTTCTCTTGAGCCTTAATTTCTATTGGATAAAAAAAGAAGCTCCATCTGGGCTGGCAGGAAGCCATGGACTGTTTCTGCATGCCTGAATGATTAGAGAAAGAAGGACCCCGGGATGCAACAGGTGTGTTTCAGCAGGAATTACAGAGATTTTCAAATGGGATGATTGCATATAGCAGCATGTGTCTGCTTATGTCTTCGGAATACAAGGATACGCATTTGTCAGAAATTCAACTCATATATAAATGAGTATCTTAAAATAAAATATATTTATACTATATTTTTATAGTATATACTCTAATATATTTATGCAGACCATATTGAGCTTTGTCTTTTGTTTGGGAGCTTTTTGTTCGGTTGTTTTGGATCGTTGTTTTTGGTTTTTTCTCACATTTTAGTGAGAATTTTGGAAGCTGACATCTTTAGATGTAGGTATCAGCTCAAGAATTCTCAACAGTACAGTAAATATTTTTACTTACATTTATTAAACTAGCAAATCCTTAGAAAAAACTTGATGGGAAAAAGAACTGAGTCAACTGATCCTGTAGTTGAGGACACTTGCACTACATCTTGTCAAGATCAGATAATACATAATTTGGAAGCTAAAATAAGAATTTTTCTTATACTGTACTATTATTCTTTCAGGTTGGAAAAGAGATTATTTCTAGTGTAGAAACTTTACGATAAGAAGAATCCTCAAGGATTATGCTATAAATTAATTTTTTCATTAATCTTTGAGCCAGGTTTTATAGAAAGTGGACCAAGGGAATATCTGCTATCACTGTTTTAACAGAAGGGCACAGAAACTTGGTAAGTTCACAGACTGGAAAGTCTCTGTGTCTGTCTTCCTCTCTATTGAGAGATCCATATGTTTATGATCTGTATTTAAAAAAATAAACTCATTTGGATTACAAATAAATATCTCTCATTATTATATTACTCTCTTTTAACACTTCCTGTAGAAATTTTACTGTTGTTTCAGTAAAGCAAATATATACTAACATAATCCTTGCCAGAATGATYCTGCATGGATCTTTGAGAATGATCTTTGCTTACACAGTTCTGCTTAGAATCGAAATACTATTTAAAGATAGGTTAAAGGTTTTGAGAAAATCACAAGGGCTTTCCTTTTAATTTTACTCTAACGCCTCTAGTTTATGGACATTACATTGTTAGAACTGCTAGAGGTGAAGTGCACAACCCTTTTATTCAGACTTGCATATTGTCTCAGCAGCCCTTAATCATGAGGAACTATCAGTGATCAACCCTCTATTTATGGCACTTATTTCCAAATGTTTTTAAACAGAGCTGATCTCATCATCTCTCTCAAAAGGCGGTTGCTTTGAAAAACTAGTTTTTTAGGATTTTTATTTTCTGACTGTCTCTCTGATCTTTACAACATAATGAAATGTACCTATTTTTCAAGGAACCAAAAGATCTCCTTCTGTTTTCTACCAAACAAAAGAGAAGAAAACAAACAAACAAAAAAACAACCAACCAYGCAAACAAAAAAAAAACCAGCAACTGCCCCACTGCAAACACCTATTTGATTTCATTTATTGCAAAGACGTTTCATTATAAATTTCTCATATTAAATTTTCAGGGGGGTTTTTTCAGTAAAAATGCTACATTCTTCCAATCATTTACAGCTAATGCAATTGCCATAAAAAGAAGGCTTTTCTTCTGACTAGTTCTACATAATCAAATAAAACAGGTCACGTTCATAAATTTTGCAGAAGTACTGTCACAGTACTGCACATCAGGAGAGGTGTAACATATTATTGGACTGTTAAAGCAAAAACAGGAAAAGTCTCCTCAAATGTAATGTCCCTTGGCAACCAGCATGATATCAAAACTTGTTTAAATATTTTGAAATGTCTGCAAACTCACCCTGGATTATTGGAACCTAATTTGAGATTCATGTTTCTGATGGATGGTGAGCCCATTTCCTGAGAAATGTTGATAAAAAGCCTCTCACTTAMATAAAGTAACATAAAATGATAAAAGCTATAAAAATACTTGGGGCTATCTCTACCTTTAAGAGCAGGTTCATGTCCTGAAATGAAGAAATATGGAGAAAGAAGGAATGGCAGGGAGAGATGAATATAACCTTTYCCTCTTTAAATAAAATAATAAGAGGAGAGTGATGCTTTTGTCGAATTCATTAATAGATTAGAAATGATATTTAAGTATATATTTCAAGGGCAAGGAGCAGCTTTGAATAGCAAGTGGGGATAGTTGCTATTTCTTCTGTAGTTATTTTGACCCAAATTAGACAAAGAAAAATTAAACTTCTTATATTTTCACAGGTTTGAACCTGTTTTTACCATTTCTTCATAATCAGAAAGGAGAGTTTTGTAACTGAAAGCAGAAGCTGTAACATAATCACCTCATTCCAAGATAGGGATTTTAAAAGAAATGCATATACCAAGACTCATGGCAAAACAGCAAACGTTAGCAATACTGACATAAACATAATGTTTGGACTCTGAGACAGGATTTCTAGCATCTCAGACTGCCAGGGAACCTCCTTCCATCTTTATCACTGTCAAGGCCTAAGAGGGAATTTGCAGTTTGCTTCTCATCATCATCACCAACTATTTGTGTGGAGGTCATTGCTGAATGGCAACCAAACGGCAGCAACACTGAGYGGCTGCCTCAACAGCTTAACCAGTACAGGGGGTGAGAGAAAGTGAGAATTGAAATGTAGATCTCCTGGATGCTGTGCTACTGAATACCCCTTCTCCCTCCCTTTTTCTTTTTTTTTCTTTCATCAGAGGTTCACTGAAAGTTTGAAAGGCTTGAAGTGTGGGGCCAATATTGCTAGGTCACTTAGCTGCTTGTCAAACACTGCCAAGAATAAAACAAATCTGCGGAGGCCCCAGAGTATATAAATGCGCTTTCTAGATGGGGTCAACRTGTTTTTATCACATGTAACATCTGATTGAGGAACTGCCTTCTACAAATATTTGATGCAAATGAGAGCATGCTCTCACATGAGGAGTCCTGCTGATTTCTGTGAGAAATAATGATTTGCAGCATTGAGACTGTGCTGTGGCCAGTAAGGCTCAGCTGGAAGCTTGTCACAGTCAGTTCTAAATTTGTGCAACATAGAAATCAGTCTGTGGATATTTTCTACAMCTTCACATTTGGCTTGAGGTCATGTTTTTAGCTGGTTGTTTGAAATGGTGGCAATAATGCTCTTCATTTATCAATTTATTTAACGAAAGAAAGTCACACAGTATTAAAAACTTATTTTTGTTTTCTTTTTTAAATAATTATTTTTTTGAAAAATTTGCCTAACTATTTAATCAATTTATGCTTTAAGTATTCTATGCCAAAATTAATTAAAAATTAAAGCTTAAATGTTTTCATGCCATAAGTTGAGAGTTTCAGCAGTTCACGTGTACTTAGCAGACAATCTCTGAACTGGAAAGATGCTGAGGCGGACTTACATATGGCAACACCAGAGCATGTCATATGCGTTTTAGCACTCTAACAGCTCTGATTCAGGCACCCCCAGAATAACATGTTGAATCCATTTCTTTGTGAAAGCTGCTCTTGGAAAGGAAGGGATTTTAATTGAATGTGTGTGTTGGGGAGGATAAGAGTACCGGACACCCGAAATTAAGTTTGTGTGTAACCTTCAAGGCACTATGCAAACTAATGAGATGTAGAATTGTCACTACATCTGTTACCATTTGCTCACATTTAAGAGGAACACTTGAAAAAAAGTCCTATTATGGAGCCCTATTTGCTGAAAATAATATAATTTGTGCATACACATTCATGCTGTGTATTTAGTGCTTGAGGAAAGCAACTAAATGGGATACTTTTATTCTTCTTTATATTAATATTTAATTAAAAGCTCAAGATACTGTTTTTTGACAGATACTCTTTTAGCCATAGGAAAAATATATCTACAATAACACTTTTCTTGTTTGATCTCTTTTTTTTGGGGTCAACTTACTTTCACTCACAGACACACAAAGATACATTCCATGATACAGACAGAATGCTGTTAGCAATTTTTATGCTTGAGGCCAGGGAAATTGTATCACTCTTGCTTTTGACTCCAGATCAAAAACTGTAGCTGTAGAATTACAAAAATAAAAATAGAGAAAAGGCTTTGAAGGTTTCAAATGCTGAAATTCTTAAGTCTGGCTTGTTAAAGTGGTTGCTTGTTCACAGTAGCATTTGCTGCCTTGCTAATGATCTTCTGGTTGGGATGGATCTCATACAGAAGTTTGAAATTTCACAATAAACTGTTTCATTAAGACTTTGGAAGGGGGGAGCAGGGGAGAGAAGCAAGAAAAAGAGATGAAAGATAAACCCCAAAAAATCCCATTATCATGAGATGAAGAACATTTTATTTAAAGAAGTGATTTCTAAGTCAAAAAATATTGTAAAATTGATACCCAAGTTCTCCACTTATGGCACAGTCAAAATTACCACTGGAAATAAGCTTCTTTGGGATCTAACAATCACAGKGTTTGAAGTTTTACATGTACCTGTCTTTAAAATACTGTAAAAGAAGGGGAAATTCCACATATTCCTATTTTATAGCTGTGTAACATAGGCAAAATAGAGCCTTGTATGCCTGTAATGTACAGACACCCTAATTTACAGATCCTCAAGCAGACAAAACTGTCTGTTTTCAAATAAATTAAAGACGGTATAGTGATTCTCAAAAGTGCCTCAACTCATCCTTCTGTTKGCTTCTGACAAGTTATTACTCTAGAGGCCAAATCTTCTGTCAATGATTTATGGACATTTTGAATATAATCATTGCAAAGAGAAAAGGGGCTCTGCCACAGGAAAATGTAGAGACATCTGGAAGTGACATTACTCTTACTGATTACTGATATTAAATATAAATATTAGTGTAAGGCTGATGTCTCCTAATATTAATACTAGCACAGATGTACCCTCTATTAAGGTAGTTTCATCTCAGCTGAGGCAGTGAATAAAAGTGGAATACAGTTGTGTTTTTCAAAATTTTTGACAATATCAATGAATGTGATAGACAGCTGAGGAATTGAAGTGTTATCTTAGTAAATCTGCCCRGTAGCATTAAAGTTTAGGCAACATAATGATGACTTTTAATTAGATACATATGTCATGAAGCTTGGAATACATTTCCAGGTGGATTAAGGTTAAAAAAAAAAGAATTAGTGTGGACAAAAAAGTAAAAAATATTAATAATAAAAAAATCRTATCTCTTGAAAAATGGTTAAGAGTAGTGTAGTGTGAACTAGGCAGGGTGAAAATTATTAGCTACACACAACAGCTACATCCAAACTTCTTTCTTAGTGGCCTAGATGGCATCCTGTGCATTTGCACAAAGACCATGCACCTCCAAGCCTACAYGTRCCATCTGACAAGACATCCCTGTGCATATGCATCATGCATGAGCTCTACGCATTTGAGCAAACTTAATTGTATCTACTCCATAAGCACTTCTCACTGTATATCTCCTTTTACTAGACCTTAACTGGCTTCGTGTTGGAAGACTTTTGGAGAGAAATGTCAGACCCAGCCATGGTAAGTTTAACCACATGTATGCATGGGATACTGACTACCACATCTTTCTCCCCGTAAGCCATTCATTTCCCCAGCTCTGAGCTTCCTGAGCTTTTTCACTATGAAGGTGGCAAGACACTGGAACAGTTTGCCCAGAGAAGTTGTGAATGCCCCATGCCTGGAAGAGTTTCAAGTCCATGGGGCTTTGAGCAACCTGGTCTAGTGAAAGGTTCCCTGCCCTTGGCACTTGGGTTGTAAGTAGCTGATCATTAAGGTCCCTTCCAACCCAAACCACTCTACAATTCCTCTATGCAGAGCACAAAGAAAAGAATATATATTTCAAAGTTTGCATTTGCAATTCTCAGAGAAAGCAAGAAAAATTTTTAATGGTGCAAACAAATTATCGCCTTCAGTTCTTGTGATTTATACCTATTTTTTGTTTATTATCACAGTAATTTTTTTCTGCATGTAGTTAAATATTCATCCAAATAGTCTGGGGAGAAAAAAAAGTTATRTTTCAAGCCACTTTAGAAAAGATTTTCATAAAAGGGCACAGAGAGCTGGAAAAGGAGACAGAGACTTCTTAATGCCACTGAAAATTGATCAGAATTGTATGCATGCATTTCAATTTTTTTTTTTTTTTTTAATGAAATATTCAACCAGCAAAATCCAGCACAAAATTCTAGAGAGGAATCAAGCTTGTGACAATCCAGTTTTTAACAAGCTGGGACTTTTACTAAATTTGTTTTCTGAGATTGGATTGAAGGGACGTAGTAATGCATTATCTTACAAATCCTAGCTATGAGGAGTTTAAACTGTGAGTTCACAGATGAAAAACAGTCTGAGGTACTCTCTTATTTCTAGGAAACATAAAAACTTCAATTCTTTCCCTTGTTTCTAGAGGAAGCTTCTGTAGCCGTCTGTTCTTGCCCCTACTGCCCATCCACTGCAGACACAAAGGACTCCAACTTCAGTTTCTTGTGAATTTTTAGGCTCGTAGATCTGGAAGACAGCAAAGCAAGAGGGAAGACAGATTACACCATCATTGTTGAATACTCCACAAAGCCTATCCCTGGCAGTTTGGCCAATGGATGCAGCAGATCAGCTATAGTCAACCTGCACAGCATTTGTATCCAGATGGAGTTTTCTACTGCTCTCTGAGAGAATTACTATGCTCCCCTGAAATCATGTGTGTTATAATCGTAGGGTTGAATTCTGTCCCACTGGAGTAATGAGRATTATTTTCCTTTTACAGAGGAAAAGCAAAATAATACATTGCTTGTTCTGGGTGCTAGGAGAGGAGATGGGGTTTCTGAGGCACAAATCCTTCTGAGACACGTCGAGAAGAAGGAGCCAAGCCTAGTGAAATCATATCTGCTTTGTCTTTCTCAGAGTMGTCCCCACATCCTCAAACTTCAGCCTGGGTTTGCTTTAGAAGCAGCTGGACGTTGCAATCAAAAAGGCAGCCAGGTCGAGAAGGTATATTTGTGCAATAGATGTAGTAAAGGAATCAGAATCAGGAGTGAAAAAGGGACTAAATKTCTGAAAGGGGAAATATGCTCTTTAAAAACCTGTAGCTAAGAGAATGCTAATTATATAGTCATTACCATTTCTATATCCCAGGTAACCTGGTTAAATAACATTTTAGAAAGACCAATGAGCTGTCTTTGTTACTGTTCAAGATTTTATTCCATGCATGAGGTAMATCATGACAGAAAGCCCTAAGGTAGTCTTTGAAATGCAACCTGCATGGGTTATGATGAAGACAGATGAGAATTGGGCTTTTCACGCATTGTTAATCTTTAAGAGATAACAATTAAGGCCAAAATAGACTATGACAGTCATCTGGATGAGTATCTTATTGTAGGTATAACGGAAAATGCTAATACAGGAATAATTTTATCAAAGTGATAAGCTTGGAAAAATAGAACAGAATAGAACAGTTGATTTAGAAGSAACCTACAGTGACCATCTGGTCCAACTGCTCAAATCTAGTCCAACTACCTTCATCTAGTCTAACTGTCTAGACAAAGAAGAAGAATGCCAAAAGATGCATTCAGCATACTTCTGAATAGATAGACATTGAACAAGATCGCATCTGATCGCGTTGGAAAATAAAAGATCATAATAAACAAAAAACTTAAAAAATAATCTTAAAGGTGTTAAATAAACCCTAGATACTTAAAAGTTGTATCGATGCACATATTATGGCTTATTATTTAGATGTATTGTTTCCGGTGTCTCACAAGAAATAATTTATTCTTATTACTTGATTCACAAGAATTTGCAAACATTTTTAAAACCTAAAAATTTGGATTTTTACCAAAACAAAAATGGAAGCAAAATGCCTCAACTGGCATGAACAGATAATTCTGGTATCAATTTTATTTATCTTTTTCTCTGCGTTGGTCCACAAGTGTCATATCAGCCCATCCACAGCAAAAAAAAAMCCCAGAACACTCAAGAATATTAATTATTTAGCCTATTTCTATAATTCATAACAGTACCAAAAATGTACCTATGTAATTTTGTTTATATAAATCTAGGAGAAACACTGCTGTCATTTTCTTGAATGGGATGGAAATATTAACTATTTTTTTGGATCGGCCTGGCCTAGCTTTAAATACACATCTGCAATCAGACACAGGCGTCACAAAGTGTGGATATCAAAACAACTAACTTATATAAGGGATTATAAGATTTTTTTGCCCCCTGGAGATATATCTAGTTATTTATGTACTTCTTTCTTTTTAAATGGAAAGTAATGTAGATCATTAATATTATCTATCTGTGAAATAGGGAGATTTTTTYCTAACAGAAATAGTATAACATATGAACAAAAAGGTTTTTAGCTGTTATGAAGGTGAAAAATTATGAAAATGCGGTATAGAGATCTTCAAATGGCATCTGAAAAGCAGGATCATAAAATCGTACAGTTTTAGTTCTTGCCTCTTTCACCGATGTTTTCTTAATAATTATTTAAATGGTTCAGTCTCTTTACTCAGCAACAGGTTCTAAGGCAATCAGCATCCTAAAAATAATCTTTCCGTATGCATACGTTAATTAATAGTCATCTAATATGTTCCTAATTGCAAGGCGAGTCATGTTTTAGTCATTTTAGAATACATTTTCTCCTGGAATGACCTTTAGGATGCTCTGTGTGTGTGTGTACACGTACACACATGCATTATTCATGTACTGAAGCACAGCTCAGTGTAGAAGACCAGGAATGGCATGAACAGGAGCCCTCTCTACTTGCAGCATTTCTGTGACAGAAATAACTAAATTTGTAAGGAAAGCATACAAAGTATGAGGTCTTTAAACAATAGCTTAATTCAACCTTTGACAAAGGGGAAAGGATTCTTTTTTTTTCTTTAATGTTCAAATAAGTGCAGTAGCCTCTTTGCATCTCCACAAGTCATAGCTGACCCATACTATTTGACTACTCTTGGCATTAGATTTGTAAAAACATCTCTTTTTATTTCAGTGACACAGCAGATAAGTTTTTAAAGAAGTCTGCCACTACTMAAGCTTTGATATTTATACCTCAGTAAAAATATTGCAAACTGGTTATGTCATCAGAAAATCAGTAGGCGTAGGCTAGGTTTCTCAGTTCCCAAGATGAGCCTAAATACTTCCAAAGTGACTGGAGATGACTAGTTTTTCTTCCTTCTCCTTTTTGCCTCCTTTTTATCCTCCTAGGTTTCTTCACACTAAGTCTCATGATTGATGTTTGTAGAGCTGCTATAAAAGATACTTTAGGATACAGCAAGTTCGGTTTTAAAAAAATGTTTTCTACCAGATGCTCATTACATATCTAGCTACATATTTATAAAGATTTGTAATTGTAAAACCTTTCTCACATACAGAGACAGGAGTGATCCAACAATGCCACAGGGAGTCTAGACTGTTATTGTAAATTAGCAAACAGATCCACAMCTAGATTATATGTATGGGAAACCACAAACAGTTCTGAAGGCCTGTTTCTTTCAAAATTTAAAGACAATAACATTGGAGGTCAGACTCAAAAATTAAAACCACATCYCGTGTTTAAAAAGACAGGGAAAACAAAGAAACTGCATGTACATTCCCGTTATTGCTTCACATTTCTTTTGCTTTGTTGTGAATAGCTTCACATGACAGTAAAAAGGAGAATGAGTATAAAAAGCTTTCAAGTTATTATTCAGAAAACAAAGCAAACACCACTGGCATGAATGCACATTGTGATGATTACTCAGTTTTGCAAATACCAGCCGAGTATAAATAATTAGTACACTGTAACTGGTTTTGAAGTTTTTATTTTTAGAAAGTTTTAAAGATTTTTAAAAAAAGACTGTGTATACTTTCATATATGAGGAAGAGGAAAAGAAAAAGTTAATTTTGTCTTCATGTATTTACTGTGGCCAATAGAACTTGTTTCAGGTGCTTCGTGGAATTGTTTTTTTCCTTTTCTAGTTCTTTAAAAAAAACTTAGAGTTTGTTATCTGAAAATACAAAATCAATTTTATTTTTAAAATTTTCCTATAGCATACATGCTGTCAAGAAGCAGAAGTAGCTTGTACATTATCAGATCCAGTTTTCTATCCAGATAATTGACTTAATACATTGCTTCTACCCTGCTGATTATTTATTAGTCAGGACCTTAAAAAAAGAAAAAAGAAAAAGCAAGCACAAGCATACGAGCACATTGAGAAATTAAGATAATTCATTTTCATTTATCTTTTGAGAAACAGTTATGATTAAATAGTGTTTGATTATTGGCAGCTTGGCAATATTAGGTTATTCTAAGGATTGGTTTATTAATTATTGTTTTGAAATGGTTTTAAACTGACAAACTTCGGAAGATTCCATTTGTTTTCCTTTTCACACACACACACGCACATATGCTCAAGTGAAGTTAGATGAAAGCTGAAGTTGAAATTAGCAGTAGCCTAAGGCATTACTGTAATTACTAGGCCGTTTAAAATATATCAGTATCATGTCTAATATAATGAAAGTAGTCATTGCTGTAGCACGGTTAAGAACAAGAGACTCTGCAAAAGGCTGTCAGATTCTGTTAGCTGAAATCAGAGCTAAACTAACTGCATTATCTGTGTGATTATGGCCCCTGTTCTTACCAGAAAATCATCTGCAAAAAGAGGCCCTTCAATAGGTCTATTTTTTGTGCTTTTTTCATTTGGTTTTGGTTTTGTTTGATTGTTCTTACCAGAAAATCATCTGCAAAAAGAGGCCCTTTGATAGGTCTATTTTTTGCGCTTTTTTCATTTGGTTTTGGTTTTGTTTGATTGTTAGTGGATTTTGTTTTGTTTTCCCTAAAGAAGTGAATTAAAACAACATAATGAGTAACAGGGAAGCAAACAAAAATAGAAGTTTTTATCTGTTAGATTGTATCATAGAAATGGGCCCAATATTTTATATTATAATTATTAAGAATTTCCAAGTTAAAGGGCTTTCTTTCTCTTTCTCTTCATTAAGAAGAACCACTGACAGCAGAAGTTAGGCAAACTTTCAAATGGAATGAGAAATAAGTGCATCAAGGTTTCGTTACTTAATGTCCTGAGATTGTGAACTGATTTCCAAGCATTCAGATCTTTGCAGGGACAGGCAAATACACATGCAAAATCTGCTTCTGTGGTTAGGAATAGCTTGCTAGAGCCTAAATCAGATCCATACAGGGTTGTTTCCATCAGGTGAGACATACGGCCAAAAAAAAGGCCAGGGCAGCAAAAATGCCAGTCTGGGGAACGCAGGTGTTTTGGAGAAGGGGGTGGTATACACAAAAGCTGTTAAGCAGAGCATCATCCTGCCAGAAGCCAAAAGCAACAAATAGATTTGCTTTGTAATTAGGGAACAGTGCACACTGTCATTCAGTCTCGCAGTGCAGTCCTCCATCTCCTGGAGAGCTGAGTGTAGCCAGGTGGCTGTTTCCAGGCCTTGGTTGATTGACAGTGTGTGTGGCAGCACTGACGAGCCTCTTTTAAGTCTATTTCAGTCTTCTGAGCTTGAAATGCCCCAAGCCACAGAATATTTTAAGTAGTTATCTTGGTATTTTTATGGCTTGGAGGGTTCCGGTTTTGTCTTTTTCGTTTGTTCGTTTTGTTATGTTTCTCTTTTTCTTTTTATAATGGAAAAGCATTTTTGTACCTAAATAAAGCTGCCTTTGCAACAAGCATGTAAAAAGCCCTGAAAAGTATCAACAGAGAAGTAAAACATTTTCTTCCACTCAATTATTGCACAAGGGACACATTTAGTTCAGGATGTTCAACAACTCCAAAGAGAAAACACATCTGGGTTCAATTCATAAAAGCCTAGGGCAACTAAACAAACCTTCTTAAATGACATTGAAGTAGGAGGAGGAGGTGATTGTTTCTATGACCACAGAGAAAACTCATCCATTATGCAGTGAATAGCAAAGAGATACAGATATTTTTTWAAAAATGAAGTAATTAAGGAATATTTAAGGTGAGGAAAAAAATGAGGGAATGACTCTGGTAGGATGCTTTTGTGAGAGTGCTGTGGTTGTCTCCAGTCCTCTTTACTGCACTTGTAGAACGTGTTAAAGTGTTAACAAATGTGTTAAAGAGCAGCCTTAGGAAAATGCCTGGAAACTACAAAGTGTTTTAACTACATGACATTATACCTTACCAGCTATCCAGACCACCACCTGGGTGAATACCTTCACTCTACAATAATCTGGTATTCTCTTTCTTTTACTGATTCTTGTGGAAACACTTTCATATTCCCAACTATACAAAGACRTGTTGCGGAATAATGGTTTTTTCATCACAGTGGTCAGGGGTGATCACTATTTTTATGTTATCAGCAGAAAAAAAATCCGTCATTGTTTCTTAATTTATGTAACTGAAGCCTYCTTTCTTGATATAAACCTTTCCACTCSATATAARTATCGATATTTATATGATATAAACCATAATATTAAAAAAAAGACAAGACTATATAATACATAAAATATATAAAATAAGACAAGACTTAACCATTTGGTTAAGTGACATATAARCAGTAGATTAATTTCCCTTCATAGMCATTGTTATCTTTTTAAGTCTACACGTTTTTAATGTAACATAATGACAAAGAATTTAAGAGCACAAAACAGATCTATACAGGATTTAATACTATTTATCCATGCTTTATTTCTTTAGTCATCTGGTTTCCAATCAAATACTGCTTTGTTTTTTCCATTTTTTGTTATAATTTCTGCTTCCAGATCACTTTAATGTATAAAAAGATAATTTTTTTTTTCTGAAAAATTACTATCCGCTTTTTCTCTGTCAAATCCATACATATAACTGTCAAATACACTGACACAATCAAATATATTTAAAATTATGTCTGATATTTGCTAATAGAGCCTTTCTCTTTATGGAAAGCATTTAGTGAAATACATAATTTTGAAAAAAAAAGCTGGGCAGAATTCACTTCCCCATCTCCTGCATAGCATGTCCCCATGTGCTCAAGAAATATAGTACAGGAGGGTGACTTTCAAATAAACATTACATGAGATATGAACATCTTAAWGAAAGCATGAAGGAAGGAAAAATAGAAAATGACTGTAAGTTCTCTAAAGGAAWGAGTTAGAGTTTACATCTAGTGTCCTTATTTTGCACTGGGGTGAAATACCTGAAGATTAGGAAGTTGTAATTTGCAATTATGCTTTCTCCTTGATCTACCATGTTCAATTCAAGTGAAGAATGTGCCAATATAACATTTCTAAGCCATATTGCTGAGGCTGTCAGGCACTAAAATGGAATTATCTAGTACAAAACAGATGTTCTATATCCTTAAGTATTTACTGTTTACTTTCATAAACAGCTAAAAAAAAAAAGCTGACAAAGAAATCTTAAACATAAAAAAAAGGAAGACAAAAGCATTCAGAAAAGAAATATTGTAACTGTAAGCAAAACTGAGTAAAAGAAAATGAGAAGCACTGAAAAGCCCAGCTAACAAAAACATTAGAAGTGTTGATTAATATTTAACAAAGTGGAATGCCTCTTTAGCTCTTTATTATTCTATTTATGAAAAACCTGAAAATACAAAGCACACAGGTATGCTTCTCACTGGGAATTCAATATGCAAAAGGTGTGTGAGATTAAGGTTAAATTAYCAAAACATCTAAAGTGCATAAAGAGATAGTTCTAAACCCAGATTCCCTAAAGAACTCTAAACTAGGGTTCTCAGTTGATTATACAATTTATAGAGAAATTTAGGCTCTGTGAAATTTTAGAATGAAGGGAGCTTCATTTCAGAATGCTTTTGCCACTGACTTAAGATACTGAGGTTTTATGACTTTTATGACATTTAGCAAAATATCTACTTGAAAAACATAACACAAGAACTTGGTTTTGATCACTCACCTAAGGAATGTACAAATCTCACCAGAGAATAAGGACACTTGTTAAGGGCACCTGAATGTGTCAGATTGAAAGACCCAGTTGATTCTTCCCTCCTGGCTTCCCAGACGCAATACTACTGCTTTTCTCAGTGAGATTCCTTTCCCCAAAAGGCCCCTATGTGCCCCTTGAAGATCAGCCATCTCTTGCATGCCTCCACATGATCTGTGACCTGGCAATGTCTCACAATACTGTTTGTAACTTCTGCCAGCTTCTCTCTCTGTTTTGGGCCCTCTTCAGTCTTTTCTCATGTCACACTCAGCAATTTCTCATCATCTCTTCTGTTAGGTACACCTCGGGCATCTGCCTGCAGGCTTAACACAACACTGTTAAAATACTGGAGAAAAAACACTGATTACTTACCTTTGTACAATAGCTTAATGTTCRTATCTCTCCTCTCAGCCCAGCAAATGAGAGACTCAAACTGAACTCCCAATGAAACTATGAGGGACCAGAAACTGAATTCTTCTTTCAGGAAAACACCTTAACTGAGAGGCGATTCTGGCTGCAAGGCAGAGGAAATGTTATTTGTTGATCCTGTCTGGGAGTTTTTATGCTCTCTAGTAAATAGCTGAAGATTTACCAGCTCAGACAGGGAAGAAGAAAGGACATTATTCTGTAATTTCTGGTGTTGAGAAATCTCAGACTTTGATTTAGTTTTTCATTTGGTTTGGTGTTGGTTTTTTGTTTTATTTGTTGGGGGTTTTTTTGTTAGTTTGGTTTGGGTTGGGTTTTTTGCTTGTTTGTTTGTTTGTTTGATGAGGGAAGGATAAAATACAGAATTAGAAAGAAAAAAACCCAGGCAATCCTATCTCCTCACCATCCCCCAGCCCAGTGTGTGTGTACTTGAAAACTAAAGATTGTGTTTCCKGCATAGTTTAATAGTCACTGCGCCTGTGTTTCTCTTACTTAGCTTTTATTATTTCAAAACCTTGACTTCTTCACTGCATTGTAAAGAACTTTCACTGCACAATGAAGCAACTTCAGAAGAATATGCAGTCCCCCTCTGATTATCAAGCTCAGCTTTGACTTTGTTACCAAAGCATTTTTGGAAATTAGAGCTCAGTAAATTTTAATCTCCTCGGTAATGAGAAGCAATAATTTGCCTGACAAATATTTCATCCATTAGACASCAATAGAAAGGGAGACTAAGCCCAGCTGTGTAGAATAGAAACCAACCACACTGTAGTTTGGTGGAGTTCAAATATTTAGGCAAATAGCGGGAATGCTTTGACAATGATTTCCTCGATGAGGATGAATAAGTCTGAGTCCACTTAGGATTATGCCAGGATGTTGATGACAATACACTCAGTTTCATCAAGACGCAGAGCATCACTTCTGAGCAACTCTAGGAATGCTCGAAAAGTGTTGCATTAATAAAACTTGTGGGAATGGGCGGGATCTGAATCAGTAATTTAGGTCACAAATGTTAGGCATAGTTGTCTCCATTCCACCTAATCCTTACTTCAGACCTCTAAGATCTTATCTGGACCTTGTCATTAGGATATTGTAAATGTATTTGAACTTTTCTAATCTGCAAGTTTTCCTCTTTTAAATGACCCACTGAATTTTCTGAGGTATAAATTTGAGGTATAAATCCCACATCTAATCTATTTTACAAAATAGATTTTTTCAGATGTCTTTCAACTTTTGTTTCCTTTGTGGCAAAAGTAATATCAGAGTTTAATAAATACATTGTATAAAATAAACTGTCGTCTGCCTGGAGGAATAAAAACAATAAAACAGGGCTTAAAAAAACCAGTAACAAGCAACTTTTGACAAGTGTCTTCTAATTTTAGATTTAAAATTCCAGAACAGCAATAAAACACATTTTTTTCCTTACTTGATGGAAGGCAGTGGAAATAATATGCTCAGGATTTCTTACATTAATAAAAAAGGAAATCAAATAAAAATGTGACACTAATAATGAAGCCAGCTACCTCAATCTCTTAGAAATATATTCCAGATTGTATGAAATATTCTAAAATGTTATATCAAAATTCTTTCTTCTCACTCCCCAAGGAAAAGGAAAGATGAAACACAGATCTTATCAACAGGCGTTGAAAATAGTTAACTTTAGTAAATATTACACCATCAGTTTTATGATTTGTTATTATTTTTTTTAAATTCCTTTTCCCAAATAAAGCTTAAATTTCGCTATTCCAAGTTTAGCTAGGAGTTATCTTCCGTGGTTGCTATGTGACACTGCACCATGCAAATGTCAACTTTAGTGTCTTGTCATTTCCACCTTACACCAATCATTTTTTTCAGTTGATTTGCACTACCTTTAACTGTGTTGTGAATTAGAGCTATATATATTTTTATATATATAAAATATATATATTTTTATATATATATTTATATATATAGAAAAACAAGTGAAGGACGTGGAGAGGGATGGAGACAGGTGCTGTGAACTTGCATTGACATCAAATATTTTATAAAATTTACACATATGGTAGTTTTTCTCTTGGAATTCCATTATAGTGGATTACTAGAAGTAAATTTAGTCTAAAASTTTGACACTAAACTTTCAGAAACCAGGACTTTTCACAGCCTTTCAGTAGTGATATGTGATAATATTTCAGGTATTTTAACTGGACGTATAGAGCACTGGGATTGCACCTCTAAAAATAGCTARCTCCTTAGAAACAGAGGCTAGAAACAGAAAAGGAGCGTGCAGAGCTAAGAATGAAGAACTGTTCTGAAGCACAGTGATCAATTTCTTGTGTGCCACTTTCCTAAGATCAGGTCTTTTTTAGCCACTGTTTTGTCAAATATCAGCAGGAAAAAACTGTGGTTGCATCTTCAGAAGTCAGGGGGAAAATCAGTGTTTTTAAGCTCGCCCATCAAAAACCAGTTATTGTGTCAAGAGTGGTCTTTCTCCTGCTCTATTGCACTTGACCCAAATGATATGCCATTAATATGAACTGTATAGTAATGTATACTTTCATTTAGAACAATAATTCTAGTATCTAAAACATATGTTCTACAATATGTGGCACAACTTTTATTTTTATTATAGAAGGATATGTCATCTTGTCCCTCCAACTTTTTCTTCTGTCGAAAAATTCAGCTTTATCTTTTTCTTTCATATTTTAGAATGCTTTCTACTGCATAACATATTTTGACTGATAGAAAGGACTTGATAATCTTTTTATTATTCTTGTCAGATGTTGAAGACATTTTTACACTGGAATGGACCCAGGGGAAGTCATTAGGATGGTCCAGAGCTGGAGTACTGTTCCACTGAGGAGAGACTGAGGCACCGAGGCTTTGTCAGCCTGGAGAAGAGGTCACTGTGAGAGACTTAACAGCAGCACCCACAGCTATGGGGAGGTCAGCACAGACAAAGAACCAGGCTCTTCAAAACAGTGGGTGGCCGGAGGACAAGAGGACATACATATGAATTAAACAAGGGAAATTCAGAGAGAAGATTTTCTTTCCTTTGTGGACAGTCAAATAATGGGATAGATTGCCCAGGCAGGATATACTGTTTCAGTCTTCACATATTTTCAAGATCTAACTGGACACAACCTTAGGCATCCTTATTTTATGTCAGACTTGGTCATGCTTTGAGCAGCACATTGGACTAAAGCCTTCCCAAGGTCCTGCCCACCTGAATTATCTCATATCTCTATGAGCATATGAACACCTTCATAGATTGGAAAAATTTCCTTTTACTTTTTTWTCCAATTTGTACACATAATGACTTGCAAATAACATGGAAACGTCCACCATCAGGTAAATTGTGCCTGATGGGTAAAGTATGTCTTTTGTCTACYTTGTTAGTAATTTTTCTTGATTCAAATATTAGTACTTTTTTCAAAGTCACAATCGTTATTTATATTTATTATATATACTTAGCATATTTATAAATATTTTAAAATAGAAAAAATACGTATATAAATATAAAATGCATTAGTAAATAGCTTGAATTTTAATTAAAATCTTTATATCATCTTTTTTTTTCCCTCTCCACTTTTTATTCTAATACATGATCAGTTCTGACCCAGTTCTGGGCCTATACACTAATTTTCTGTKCTGTTCAAAACTCCAATAAGATAAGCAGCATTACATTTTAAATAGTAATGGTTCCTGTGAAGCATGAAGCTCTGCAGAAAATGTACCATTGGGAAATGGGTGTCCTCAGTGTTGCATGAAGCAAAGAGGTCACCCTTGCTGCAAAGGATTTCTTTCTAAATACATCACAGGAGACAATAGTCACATCCAGATAGAAAAAGGTAAAATACAGGGAAACTGCACTGTTAGTTTCACCAGGAGTGACCTTTTGGCTAGGTATCTTTCAGCCTATGTATTTGTAGGTTTATTTGGAAGTCTCAGTTTTCCATCTCTAAGAGTTGGCTTAGATTCTCTSTTTCTTTCTTTCTGACTTTCTCTTTTTCTCTTTCTTTCTCTCTTTCTCTCTCTTTCTTTTCTTTCTTTCTGTCAAAGGTTAACCTGAAGGCAAACTCCAAATCCCCACGCTTAGTTCTTCAGAGGAGAGGAGACAGCAAAAACAGGCTGCAAACTTGGAAAATGATTAAATAATTTATTTTACTAACTCTACTAAGAACAGAAAGAATAAAAAATAATGAAAACATTAAGGCATAATATACAAATATCATTCTCCCCCATACATTCCAGTCTTCCTCACTGATCACGCAAAGGACATAAACATGAGATTCTGATCCTATGATTAAGAGTTCTTATTGCCACTTTATGGGATAAAGAGAGTTCTTTCTGTAGTGTAGTGGGATACATCCCACGGAAGACAGTTCCCTAAGAAGGAGCTTCAGCGTGATTCCAAACCTTTTAGAAACACCACAGCCCGCCCAGGTTTTTGCAGTGGTGTATCCTCTCTCCCACAATACACTCTGCAGTTTGTGGGTCACAAGAAAAGTCTGTTGGGGTTAAACATTTTAAGAGTAAGTCATTCCAGCCTAAAGGCACTCAGGTACAGGCTCCTGCTTTACTCATAATCTGCAAAGGCTGCAAATTTCACCTGCACACAACATAAAAATGTTCTTATTTTAGGCTGTAAATKTCAAACTCCCCCACGTCTAAATTGTGATTTAAAAAGATATTTAGTTTGGTATTATTTCAGATCCCACAGCACAGCTCACAGAGAAAGATGGATCTCGATGCTGGTAAAGATGGCTTCTCTGGCACTTCCTGCCACTCCTTGTCTTCTCTTCCGTTTGGGCTACTGGACTCCATATTTAGTCTTTCACGTGACTGCTTTCCTTTCTCTCTAGCTTAGAGAAGATGTTAATATTTGCAGAAAATGCCGACAAAAGTATTTATAACAGTTTACATGCTCCCACTGGATAATGCAGGTGTATGAGGCTTGCTTCTCCAGGCCCAAAGCTCCTTCTCCCCCGTAYGCTCTGCACTGGCAGCCATCCAAATTTTTGAGTAAGTCTCTTGGCTGCTACTTAAATTCTCTGCCTTATCTTAAAAGCGAGGTCACTCTTCGATCTCACCAGTACACCTTCAAAAGGTTTTTTTTTTCTCTGCGTGGCATGCTTGGCTCGGCTTCGCTCAGCTCAGCTTCTCTCAGCTCAGCTTCTCTCAGCTTGGTGGCTTTGCTACTTAGCCTTGGTCCAGATGATAATAAACCAGCTCCTCTCAGGTCCGGAACGGCACGGGACCGGTGGAGTGAGGCCRGCTGCACCCGCTGGCCCCCCGGGCCGTGGGCCCCTGGCCTGGGGGTCGGGGAAAGCCACTCCCTTGCTAGTGGTCAGCAGGGAGCCAGGGAGCAAGAGAGGAAGTGAGAGCAAGTCTTGCGTCACTTCCTAGGTGTTTTTATAACATTCCTTTCACASAGACGTCACAGGAACACTAAGCGGCTCATAGAACTGTCCTTTACCTGTTTTTAACCAATCAAATTTGTCTCACACCGGGTGAAACTATGACACGTTCTTTCTTTCCTTCTTTCTTTCTCTTTCTCATTCTTTTGCTTTTTCTTTCTTTCTTTCTTTCTTTCTCTTTTTCTTTCTTTCCTTTTCTTTCTTTCTTTCTCTTTTTTTCTTTCCTTCTTTCTTTCTCTTTCTTTCTTTCTCTTTCTTCTTCTTTCTTTCTTTTCCTTCCTTCCTTCTTTCCTTCCTTCCTTCCTTCCTTCCTTCCTTCCTTCCCTTTCTTTTCAGAGGACACTTGTTTAGATGGGATTTCCTGTAATTTAATTTGTGCCCATATTATCTTGTCCTGTTACTGGATACCTCTTGACTACAGTCTGTCTGTTTTCTTTACACCATCCTGTCAGGTATTTATAAGTATTGCTAAGGTCCTCCAGAGCCTTCTGTCCTCCAGGCTGAAGAGATCCCTGCAGTGAGGAGGGATTCTCATGCACAGCTGCTACATTCCATGTAAGTGGTGGTTCATAGTACACTCGGACTGACCTATGTGAGCCTACAGACATCAAGCAAGAGATGCTCCAGTTACTGGAGCAGAAATTCCTCTGTAGCCCTCAGAGAAGATCATGGTGAAGCAGGTTATCCCAGGTCTGTTGTGAAGGACCACATTGGAGCAGATRCCTACCTCATCAACTAAGAAGGACTTCAACAGACATGCACGCATAACTAACTCTGTTTGTGCCATATTAAGTTGAGGAAGAAGAAAACAAGAGCAAGAAGGCAAGAATCCTGAGCGCCCCCAGCTGAAAGCTAAAACAAGTGACTAAGATTTTCTAAAGAGGAGAAATTTTATGCGACTGACTGTTGTATTGCATTGTATCTTCAAAAGCAATTAATCCAAATAAAGAAAGTATTGCAGATAAAAATCTGTGTGCTAGATTTCTGAGGCCCATTTGAGAATTTTGTAACCTGCCAAAAGTAACTTTAAAAACATCAAGGCCTGGGATAAATGAGAAACATTCTCCACCTTTTTATTATTTGACAGTTACAGCTTAGTAAGRGAGTCTGCCACTTGAGGAAAATGCCTATTTGATCAAGATCTTCTTCAAAAGAAATAATGTCTTTAATGGAAGAAAAAATACTTGAAAATGTGGTCCAAAACTGAATTGAACTTTAGCTTTCTCTTAAAATCTATATATTTTAAAAGTGCCTTTTTTTTTTTTTTTTTTTTTACTTCAAATTTCCTCCTTTAAAAGAAATAGAACTAGAAATTCCCTGGGAATATATATTATCTACTTAAAGGGTCGAGACTCATAAAGTGTACTCTGTGTTTGAGATTTCCAACACAGGGCTTTATTTTAGCATAATTATTTATTATTGGTGTCTTGTAAAAATAGTACTAGTGGTTACTTTTACAATTGTCTACACYGAAGTTTCAGTCCTAGCAATTTATCCATATTTAAATTCTTAGTATCCTGTGTCTTAAGTAATGTTAGCAAAGCTAAATAAAATAGAGAAAATAATTAGAAAGAAATTTTTACAAATATTTGGTGTAAGTTTCAATTAATTTTTCCTTKTTCTCCTTTCATTAATATTTCAGTTACTTTGTGTAGAGGAACAACCATTCTCAATGAACACATTTCTCAGTATTTGTACTAAAAACGTTTGTGTACTTATGCAGAAAGACCTCACTCATTGTGGATCATAGTAGCAGGAATATCTAAGCTATAATTACAGCCAAAATATAAGTCTTCTTTTAAAAACTTTTTTAATATCCTTTTATTTTAGAATTTTGAAATAATCTCTAACTGTGAGATTATTGTTGTTCACCTATGAAGTTTTTTAGTTGAATATACGATATGTTAGATCTTTTTTTTAAACAATGGTGCAACTTTCCCTTGACCTTTTTTTTCTTAAAGAACAGGGAATTTGACTAGATGACTTTTCACGCAGACAAGCAAGACATGTAGAGGTTAATATTCACATCTCAGCAAGAAGTAAAAATGCTGTCAGTGAAATCAGGTGGGGTAATGATCAGCTTAAATACATAAATGGATGGAAGTTTAGGAGTATCTGTATTGTATTTAACCACTTGGTTATGAACTAACACTTAAAGCTTACACTGATAACCTAGACAYTAGTATATACTGTGGTTATTTTTCTGTTCTGTAGACTGCTCTTTTGCTTCTATGTCTTAATTTGGTGTTATAAATAATCTTAAGTCAAAATTAATATAAAAGAATAGTTTGACTCCGAAATATAGTGTATATGTGATATAATCATTGCTTCCATTATGGCAGGGCATTAAAAAAAAAGAAATTATCTTTTTTTAAAGATAATTTTTTTCAGAAGTTTACACTTAAAAAAGCAACAAAAACATTCAGTGCCTTCTCTTTATTTTAGATTGCAGGATCAGCTCTGTTACCATTATACCCTGTCAGTCTGTTTATTCTTCAGTAAGAATAGGAAAAGCACTGATGGGAACAGACATTAAATTAGAGAAGGAACAGATATGGTGAAGATGCTGACAAACACCAGCATACAGAGAATAAATAAATACTTAATGAACCAAATCTGCCATCTCCAATTACTGCCCTTTCTTTCTTGGCCCTGTGTCTTCACAAATTCCCGTGGAATCAGATTCTTACATGAAAAGAAACGATAACAAATAACACCAATTGCCTGATATTGAAATATATTTGAGGGGTTGTTTACTTAACAGAGCAGCTAAAAATAGCTTGAAACCTTAAAACTTAAAAAGTTTCACTAAAGTAAAACTGGRCTGTGTTCTATGATGGTCTACCAAGAACTGCTCAGGTACCACATACATGGATGGATGCAACAACACTGCAGCAGTATGATTGCCTACAGCTGTTGTAACAAAGGGACATAAAGACTTCATTGTAACCTTCTCTCTTTGTAGTTAACCAGGTGGAGAAGATCTTTATAGCATAGGAGTAGGGTTGAAATTTATGAATGCCCTAAAAGACACTAGATACAAAAGATACAAATCTCTTATGACATGTCCATGTCTTGTACAGGCTACATAGGTGAGTCCAAGCAAGCTGTGAATTGTCATTATGGAACTTAGCAGCCTTCATTCAGGAGATTTTCTCTAACCTGCTTAGTGTCTGAGAAGCCCCATCTACTTAGAATTGCAGGCAAAAATCCTTTGAAAGTGACTAAACAACTTGTGTCAAACATGGCTGCCTTGCTGTTTGGACTACAAAAAAGCACAAAAAAGCTGACAAAAAGAAATCCCTGCTTCTAAACATGTTGACAAATGTAGCAATGCAAGACTCCTAATAGAGAAAATTTCTCGAGTGCCTGGGTATATCTCATTACTGAAGCCACCTCACTCTCAAGTTACTAATGAAAAAATAACAGTCCCAAAAATGAGAAACAAAGGAAGTTTTTACAACTTAAATTCAGTACTTAGAGAACACTGAGGACACTGAAGTAATATGAAGGGGAGAGAGGTGATTTGTGCTATTTCTCTAGAATGTACAAGTATTTCATGGGAAAATGACTGCTCTGGAGTGAAAAGAGAAATATTTATTTATGTAAACCTGAGGAATGTTTCAGACTTTMAGTCCTGGTTTCTCAAGTATGTGGTTGAAGCCCTGAATATGCAGTTTCAGGTAGATACACAGCCTGCTTTGGCCTTTTTTCTAGGTGCCTCATTAGATCTCACTTCTAGGTACCTCATTCAATTCACTCTGCACAAGAAAATGCAGTGGAAGCTGATTTTCAGGAAATGTTTAGACCATTTGTTTTTATGCATAGATATAAAGACTACTTGAATAAAGGCGATAAAGGATACTGAAAATGTTAAAAATACCTTAGAATAGCAACAAGGCAAGAACTGCAATTTCTAAAAAAAAAAAWTTAAATTACTGTGAACACTGCTGTTTCTATGTAAGTATTGTAGAGTAAAACTGGAAAATTTGGGAAAAGTGTCATGCGTGAGAAAAATATGGACTAATGTGTAAGCACATAATTAAAACTGCTGTTACCCACACTGTGTAGAGTTTTACTTGCATTATGACAGATCTGATATAAACATATGACAAAGATGTTTTGTTTTGCATCAGGCATTTCTGTAAACATCTTTTCTTTACCAAATCTCAGTTTTTTGTAGAAATGTTGACAGTGACAAAGGTTCTGAAGCATTTTTATGTTGTCATAGACAAACTGATACTGTGGTCTGATTTTGGTCTAATACTACATTGTACCTTCATTCAGAAAGGACAGAATGTAAGGTCTCATAAGAGCCATTGATGAAGTTTATATTTTAAAAATTAATTTTAAGGTAGTGACTGTGGTCTTGCATATTAGTGCATGCACTCATATTTGTGTAGATTCTTTAACCTATGTCCATCTTATTAAGGCTTTGTTATGTCTCTGAATCAGCTGAGTCTTGTGCAGGAACCATCCTGTCCATGTATTTGCATATGGCTGAATTCACTGTTGACATTCAATAATTATAATGAGCTGTCAGAAACTGTTTAGACAGGAAGGGTATGACTGATTTTCCTTCTTTGCATCTTTTCGTTACAGGCTCTTGGTGAGGAGAGGAAATCTGACTGCTTGCTTGGCTGCTCAACTGATTTGCTCTAGGGTACATTGAGAAACAGCTCAAAGCTTTTTAGTAGTGCAAGCAAAATTTGGTTTTGAGGTGACAGCAAAATGAATTTAAGGMGAAACTGGAGTGTATTAGTATCTTGAAAGGTTGATGATAGAAGGGAGAGCTTTGCCAAGGTCCAGAGATGTTTTTTAGCAGGTCATAAATGAGAAAGGGAGTCTGAAAAAGTTAGAAGACTTTCCTGGGAATGAAGGTGCAATTGTTCCTAGAACGCTAGGAACAATTAATGTGGCTTCCACAATCCTGTAGCTTGCTGGAAGAAATCTCTTTTACCCCCCTTCGTCAGACTTTTAAACATCTTTTTACTCTCCCACCTTCTTCCTTCTTTCCTGGGGATATGAAGCACAGCTACTCTATTCTCCTGTTCTACCTCCTAGTTTGGCAGATGATCCCCATCCATATCACAGACAACCCTTTCCCCGATAATTATATCCCATTTCCCCATGAGCATTCCCCCCCATTTCCCTATGAGCTGCCTTCACTCAGCACACCTGCTTCCTCTGCAGCAGCCCCAGCACACACATCTGTGGCCACGCAGCAAGGAAAGGGAAGAACAGCATGAATGGCACAGTGGAGGCTGGGCTGAGAGAAAGAGCTATGAAAAGCAGAGCTTTCTCTGTCTCTCCTCAAGGATTGTAGGGATGGAGGAGGTGCAATAAGCCACACCACATGCTGTCAGTTTTCTCTTAAAGAAAAAAAGAAAAGAAAACTCTGAGGACATGTTGGTCACATAGGTAGTCTGTATTTGAGAGAATAGGAAAAATGAGCGGTTTGCAGTCCTGTATGACTTTTAGAACTGATTTTCTTGCAAATGCTTTTACGACATAATACTGAGATTTTCTGTTAGACATGCATGAAAATCATGGCATTGTGATACAAGGAAATGGCTAAGTCTTGTTTGAATATATTAAAATATGCTCTGCATATTCAATTTCATTTCCACAGTACTTTAGAGTACTTGCAAAGAAAGATKGAGCTTTAAAGTAGTCGGTGCCATTTAAAGCAGATTGCATAGGAGTAAGTGAAATAAGAATTAGACAATTAAGATATTAGGTTGCTTAATCAGTAGTCCAGCAGTTTTGTCACTGGAGTTATATCAAGGTAAAAACTATCGGCCTCCATGTCATTACTAACATACAGGTCATTTTTTTCTCCCTCCATACATCTTTTTTGTGCTGTGTCTGCACTGAGAAAGCATAATTTAATTGGCATTATACCTACTTTTTAATGGAGTTCTGACTAATAACAATTATCTGTGTATAGAAGTGTAAAAGCAATGCTTATAATTAGGCTTTCCTAATATTTTTCATCATTAATGATACCACCAAATACAAGAGAAAATACAAGTTAAGGGAGAAGTTTATGAAAAGTAAACCCATGAAGGAGCATTCATTACAAAGTTATCACCTTTGTGAATTGCAAATTATTGAAAGGCAAGCAAGTATTCCAGCAAAGTACCACTGTATTTCTTATCGATTATTATTTCTTTTATATCAGTATTGGCCACTGTAAGAAGTAGGAAAATAGTTTAGATAGACCTTACTTCTAACCCAGCAGTATTGTTATCTTTATGTTATGTCTTTATTTTATGGATGTTTTTATATGTGCACATACTTGCTTTTCTAGGAGGGAGGAATAGAGACAGCATCTGTCGTGTTTACAGCAAACTTCTAAAGCTTTGTATCCCCTAAGGTAAAGAAGTATTTTTTTCTTTGTCACCTGTGAGTATAATGAGCTGTGTAAGATARTATTCAAAATTCCTTTTTTTTCTTGTCTTTATTGTTTATATCAATATTTTGGGTTTCTTTCCATAAAATTAACTCATCCAATAGTAGTCTGAAACAGCRGAAAGCTAGGGGATCCCAGATTTGAAAATCGTACCCTTAATTATCCTTGTCTTTAGTTATATGATAATGTTTTAGATATATGATAACTGGTTTTCCAGTCAGTTGCCGACGTGCCATTTCTGGTGCCTCAGTACCTAAATACCGGTGTATACCATAATTTGCRTGATTTGCAGTATTGCAGGCAGTAGGCTATCTGTTGGAAGCTTTCCTCAGTGAAGAGTGGAGAGATGGGATCCTCCAGGATGCCTTGCTAGGTCAGAGTCTGTCACATTTGGTAAAGATAACTCAGAAGACTTATTCGCCTTATTCCATTTAGACATCTGTCCAAGCTACCCAAGTTAATTGCCGTGGTTTCCTTGGTTCTCTTTGCAGTCAGTGATAGTGTATGACTAAAGTCTTCTCATTAAAGATTCCAAAATTAGGTAAGATGTGTTTGAATTTGCATTTGAGTACATAGTGCTAAATTAACTAATACAAATCCTTCTTCCCAGTTCTTACCTGAYTACTAAAAGCACAGCATATCATCCCCTATTGTTTTTCCCTTCATGGGATCTGTRCAGAAATTACGCGTCAAAATAATTAATGAGGTTCATGATGGTAAAAAGAAAATGTCTGGTATGATGTCTTAGAAAAATGTGAAGATTTAGGTGTATGAAGAAGAAACTAACAATAGCCGAAACAACCACTTCCCACACCCGAAAATGAATATCACTGCTAGATCAGCAGGTAAAGACAGGGAAACCTAACTAATAGTAAAAGTAGTGTTTCCTCGTACATTTTGCAATTTCCTTAAGGCATACACCTGTGCTGGTTTGGCTGTAAACCAGCASGGGAAGTTAACCCCACACCAAATACCTCGAGAGATTTTAGGTCAAAATTAYAATTTTAATAGAAAAGGTTAAAATAAATGCAGTAATACAGAAACACAGGCTTAAACAAACCGACAGAGTCACGGTACAACCTGATACCCTGTTGACCAGGGTGGTAGCTGTGCAGTCCAGTTAGGCACTGATCCTGCAGGAAGGCCTGGTAATCCAGTCTCGGTAGTATAGTGGAGTAGCTGAGTCCAATTCCGAGGAGTGGAGTGGAGTAGCTACTTGAATCCAATTCCGAGGAGTGGAGTGGAGTCAAGAGTCCCKCCGAGAGGGAGTYCCGAGAATAGAGTCCCATCAAGTCGAGGGTATCTTCTCCCATCCCAAACCCTTGTTTTATGCTGTGCTTCTTGGCTRGCACCTCCCCCAGGGGCGGGGACTTTCACAATGGAAGAGGATCTTCCYGATGTTCTATYKGTTGCTTCGGTAATGAGCTTGGAGGAGCCCTAGGGTCCTCCGAGATGTTCCCGAGGGGTCTCAGAGATGATCCAGGGTCCTCCGATGGGGTTCAGGCTAATCAGTCASGCTGGGTGGTGCTAATGGGCCATTACYTGAGATCAGATAACCAGGGTAGGTGGTGCTTTCTGGCTGGAGTGCTTATCTCAGTTGAGATAAGGAGTCCCAGGTGTGTAATTATGAAATTTATCCAGCTTTTGTGGGTGGTAATAGAATATATACCTAACCCCGGACAACACCGTATATACATTTATAAACACAGAGTTTATGWTTGGAGACAACCAGTGAGAAGTAATTCTGTGTCCGGAGAACAAAAAATATAAGTTAGTCAGAATTCAGATTCTAACATTTGCTTAAGTTTGGTGGAGATGAAGGAACTGTTAKACCTTTTCACTCTCCTAATCAGGAAGGATAGACTTAGGTATGACACATTCTATTCCTCTGCACATTTATTAGCATTTGCAAACACATTCCCAGCACGAACCTACAGTAAGTATAGAGAGTGATGATTCACGCTCCCTTCCTGTCCCTGAGATTTACTCCTGTCAGCTGCTCTGTTTAGCCACAGTAATCTCCTGCATGACAAACTGAGTCAAATGGAATGGTGGCATTGTTCCACTGGCTTTAGCTTATCTCAGTTAATGTCCTTTCCAAAAGTTTAGTTTAGTTTAATTGAGTTAACTCAATTAGTTCTTGGTAGGAAGCTCAGAGTTTCCAAATGCACGTTATGGAGATGTACGTTTTTGTATTTCTCCTTAGGTATTAGCTTTTACTTCAGAAAAATATAACGATATAGGATTATGCTATATGAAAATATGTAAAAATAGATGAATAAAAAAATTCCAATATTTCAGAAGAAGGACTGCAATAGTGTGAATGTCTCTGACAGCACTGAATTTTAGTTCATAGACTCACAGAACAACTGAGGTTGGAAGGGGCCTCTAGAGGTCATCTGGTTCAAATCCTCTGCTCCAGGAGAGCCATCTAGAGCCAGTTGCCCAGGATTGTGTTGAAACAGCTTTTGAATATCTCCAAGGATGGAAATGCCACAGCCTTCTTGAACATTCTGTTGGAGTGCTTAGTCTCTCTCACAACAAAAAAGGTTTTCCTGATGTTCACAGGGAGCAGCCCTAAACGAAACACAGGACTCTCAGTGTGACCTCACTAGTGCTGGACAGAGGGGAAGGATTTCTGCCCCCACTCAACCTGATGGTGAAATGTCTTCTAATGCAGCACAGATATCATTAATCTTCACCAAAAAAGCACATTGCTGGCTTATGGACAACTTGCCAGTCAGTCTGCATGATACACTGATGCAATCGTTGAATTTTAGTTGCTAAAAATGAACATATATCTTCTGAAACATTCTGCAGTTTACAGAAATGTCTTCAGTGCTATTATGCATTAACTTTTAAAATCCTTTTTAAACACAYGCAATTAATTTAATAGAGCCACTAAAAAGATAAATGTCATACATAAATTAAGTACCCTCCCTAAACTCTCAATTAAACTCTTATAAAAAGTTCCAGTGTTTTATATTTCCATATGCAATGTACAAAAGCAGACAAAAGCAAATTAATTTTAATACTCAATAACTGTAGATCTTAATATTTGGAATATTTCTTTTCATACATCATTCTAAAATAATGATGTTAGAGGCTTTTGAAGCACTCAGAGAATCTGTTGAAGGTGTGTCCCTTGCTGGAGGCACATCCTCTATATACTTTAAAAAGATTTATACCTTATGGTTAATACCTTAAATCTTGAAAYCAGTTTTATTTGGATGTGATCCTTTCCCTAACAATTTTTTTTCGTTTCTTTCATTATTATTAGTCTGTTCAGAATGCATATGCTGAATTCATTAACTAGTGCTGACTAGCAAGCATAGTTTTTTGCTGATCCTAGCTTGTGCCCGTTACTCAACACAAGATTTGTCTTTTGTGATTCTAGAGAACGGAATTATGATCTAATTATCTAGCCTCTCTCTACACTAGAGAAACAAAGAGATTTCAGTGGTACTTAAAGATAGATGTCAAAAACATGCCTAAGATAATCAGAACAGAAGTCTGAAGTGACTACTGGACTTCTAGGTGTTTAAATTGCAGATATTAAAAAGTTAGCTAGTTTGAGTTCCACTCTGAATACAAAATCAAAAATTTATCTCAATTCCTTCCACTAAAGAATGAGATTCAGACTTTGCTACCATAATCATACCTTTAAACTTAAATTTTACATTTGTAGGACTTCAAAAACATACCCCTGGACCTTCATTCTTGTAACGTCTATATTGATGAAAACTTGTCAAGAACTGAAGCTTGATCAGTCTACAGTTGGCAGAAAGTTTTAGAAAAGATTCTATGAAATGCATTGTTAAGAGATAGCTAAAATCCTTCTAAACAACATAATGGAGAAAAGGAAAGAAAAGCAAAAAGAATCTGTTTCATTAAAAGAGTCCACTGATRTGTAGTAACAGTTTGCCTGCTCAAGCAGAATTGGGCTTTCTTCATAATTTCTTACACTTAGATACTGAATTTTAAGATATTCTGATTAGACTCCTGACATGGCACATGAAAGCCTCCCTCTGTCCTTCAGTTTTAGGCTTGTTGCTGCTTCTACCAGCTGTGCAGCAAAGAACATAGATTAAAATGTGGAAAGTGTTCATAGTAGCAGAGAACAGGCAGTTCTTCCCTCCGGAAGCAGCTTGGCTGTAGACATGAATGCATTTTTCTAGAAGAGAAAGAATTGTAATCTATGCCAGTCTGTGCTTTCCCTTGATCACGAAGCCGTTAACTATGGTCTTAAAAGCTTTGTGCAAGGATCAAAACCACATATCACAACTTCCATACAGCAGCCAGTTAATGAGAATAATTTAGCCTAAGTGGGAGCTGGTGTGTCTGGACTTGGATGAGCTTCGCTGCTTTGTCATTAATTACATGACTGTCCACATGGCCAATAATAAACACTGTCTACAAATAAAACATGCATAAAACAAGGTAKAATTCTGACCTCCATCTCTTAATGGCTTTTCTGCATTGTGAGGAAAAACGAGATAAGATGGAGTTCTTCACGATAGACAGGATGATAGGATGATTTTGAATTAGCATAGACATACAGAGGACTGCTCAGGAAGAAGGCATRGTACATTCTGTGCATCCCAATATGTATGGGGAAGACATTTTCTCCCTAGTACACTCAGATGAATTTGCTGTCAGCTCAGATGGGCTGGAAACCTGGAACCCTATGAAGTCTTTCTCCCTAACGACAGTAGCAC
>JACAXG010001108.1:0-10552 GCA_018881555.1 Amblyornis subalaris | reverse complement strand
GCCTGAGCCCTGCTTATAACCTGGGGTGTATCCATAGTGTGCCACAGAAAGGAGTACTCGTTTTTAAGCCCAGAACATCTTTACAAGTCTAACTCGTGTTAAAGAATGTTCTTCAGAGTTGCAAAATCCAAACTGAAGAAATAAGGACGTGCTAGGACTGTAATTGTTTTTGAGTAACCTTAGAGTTCTTTTTTGGATGGCACTTCAGCTGTAATGTATGTGTGTGTTTACTTTTTGGTGCAAGCAAGAATAGCAGCAGTTTCTGAAACACTGGCGAAAGCCCCTAGAAATGCTAAGGTATTTCCAGCTGTTTTGATATGTTTTCACAAGAGCAAAATTGCTTTTTGCTTGCAAAACACGTGTAAATGATAACAGTGGTGATAAACTAAGGCCATTTGAGAAGAACGTGGGTGCAGAGAGTGTTGTTAGAGCTTTGTGGTTGATAGTTGAAAGTCCCTTTTTACCGAGTGACAAGGCACTCTGGCCTGCGAGCGAGCGGAGAAAGAGGCTGTTGTAATGTCTGTTACTAATGGCTTTCAACGTCCTTGTAGGTGGCCATAAAGAAAATTGCTCTCCAGAAGCAGAGCAGCAAGCAAGTGTTGAAAGAAGTTCTGGTTATGAGGGATAAGAAGAACCCCAATATTGTCACCTACCTAGACAGGTTAGTAGTTCAGGTATTATGCTGTGAATGTTCATTTACATACTTGCAAGGCAAGGGTTTAAAAGCTCTTTATTCACTGGCAGAGAATGGATATGTCTATTAATCTCAATCTACGATGCATGGGAGGAGATTGCATTTTGCCTGCATTAATGGTTTCTGGCACAGATAATCTGAAGATTGTTCTCAAAACTCTAGATCTCTCACTAAGTCAGCAGCTTGTATGTCCACTTGCTGCACATTGTTTTGTTGTTTTGAGGCTTGATTTTGTTCCAAGCGTCTGATGAGAAGTGCTGAGAAACCATCAGAGAAATTATTTCCCCTGGGCTGTTCCCACTACTTTCCATTGCTGTGGCTGCCAAAAGACTAGGTTAGGAGACACATAATTTGCCAGGTTTGAAATTGTTTTTCCTGTTTGTGACTGTACTTGATGCAAAGATTTCCAAAGGGTGTCCGCAGCGCTGCACACCTTCCTGCCCTGAATAACACTTGTGAAAACTGTGTCTCCTTGTTCCTGGAGTTAATGGTGGAACTGATGCCTTAAGATGATGAAGCAACTGACGGGATGTGGCCGGCTCCAGATTTATCTTTGCTGTCAAAAAACTGCCTTTTCCCCCTGCTTGCCACCTAAGCTGTCTCCTTTTCCATGGATGTGCCTTCCCCCGTTAGACTGCACAGATTGCAAGCACTGTATAGCCTGGGCAGAATGTCTCTTCATTTTATTCTGTCTTCCTTTATGAGTCACCTGGAAACAAAACTCAGCTGTAGTGTTTTGCATAAGGCAATTTCACTATGCACATTCAGCTCCACACTGTTGTTTTCGTCTTCCAGCTACCTTGTCAAGGAGGAACTCTGGCTGGTGTTGGAGTACATGGACGGAGGCTCTTTAGCTGAGGTTGTTAGAAAGACCAGGATGTCTATAGGACAGATAGCGGCTGTCTGTCAGGAGGTAAGGGATTCTGCTTGTGCTTCAGATGGCTTGGACAGGGTTGTCCCTTGAAACAGGTGGTAAGACCAGGAGTGATTCCATGTTCAGAGCTTCCTTTCTGTACTGCTCTTATGCTACGGAGAAGAAAGAGCATCTGGAGTGGACTGCCTGCCAGTGTCCCTGCCCTTACTATAGTCTGCTCTTTACTCTTACCTACTGTTGTTGTACTTTCTGTCTTGTCTTTATTTTTATTTCCTGTTCTCCACTTTGCCTTTCTAAAGCATTTGCCCAGAACTTGTCTGCACTGCATTCTTTGCCTGTAAAAGCAAAGGTGCTGGTGTCCAGGTTTTAAACCAACAGCAAAGCAAAACAGAGACTCATCTCTCACAGTTCTCAGCTTAAGATGATAGCATTGTCCCCAACATGGTGCTTGCTTCTGAAAACTGACAGTTGAGCTACTTCCAAGTCTGCTATCGAAGCAGCCATAAAATCTTTGTCATTCAGCTTCCCACCTGAAAATGTTCCACTTGGTACTGAAGGCAGGGACTTTTTCTCTTTTGGCAAACCGTTGTTTGTCCCCTGGATGGAAAGAGCGCATCCACTGCAGCAGCAGTCATTTGGACTGGGTTTGCAGGGGACAGTCTCAAGCAAAGACTGATGTTTCTCTTTCAAAAGCTAATATGCCTTCTCTTAGAAACATACTGCTCTCCTAGTGCTGGACCAGCAAGCTCTTCCTCTTGACAGCACTCACTTTTCCTTTGAAATCTGTGAATCTTCAGGAGCACTTTCCTTTCCTATGTGATGACATCTGATCGCTAACTTTTAGCCTCCTGTTTCTGTTTTTCTCTCTCAGTGCCTGCAAGGACTGGCTTTCCTTCATTCCCACCAGGTGATCCACAGAGACATCAAAAGCAACAACATTCTTCTGGGCCTGGATGGATCTGTCAAACTGGGTAGGTATCCTTGGTCAGGCGCAGCGTTCCGCGGATGCGATGTGGGGCTGCTTTTGAGTGGCTGCCAGGTGCCTGGCAGCGGTGCTCGTGAGAGGGCCCAGACCGCAAACTCAGGGCACAGCTGCAACGTGCTGACAGATCCGGAGAGGAAAAAGGTGTCAAGAGTAGCTTCGCTTTGCGTGTGTTCCTTCCCCGGAGGGAGGCGCTTACAGTGTGACACTTCAGGGGAATGAAGGAAAGCCACAGTGTGAAACGTGGGGGGTTTGTTAGGTGGACAATTCCTGATTTACTTGGCTTCAGCCCTGAGGAAAGAGAGCACAGCCCCTTTCCCAAATAGACTCAACACTGCATTCTCAAAGTGAGGAATTATTTTCCTTGGTTTCCTAATTGAAGCAGTTTTTGTTTTTCTCCTCAGCTGATTTTGGCGGCTGTGCTCAGCTCACCCCTGAGCGGAGTAAACGGAGGTCGATGGTTGGGACCATTTTCTGGATGGCACCAGAAGTTGTGAGAAGAGAGCCATATGGCCCCAAAGTGGACATCTGGTCCCTTGGCATCGTGGGAATAGAAATGGCAAAAGGAGAACCTCCTTACCTTCGGGAAACCCGTGACGTGGTAAGGTGCAAATATGCTCAGATACCAGTGTCCTGATCTGTGCCATGTTCTGTCTCCGTTAGACAAAATCGTAATCCCACAGCTTGAACTAGTTCCACCAAGGTGCACTTCTAAAAATGTCCCTGGAGCACAGACAAGCTTCCAAGGCAAGACCTGTTGGATGTCAGAATAGCTGTGGCTGCACTGTGGTCTTTTTTCTTTCAGTAGAGAAAGCTCATCTCTACCCGTCTGCTAGGGCAGAAATTGTCACTGGAGACTGGAGCTTAAAAAATGGGGTCTAGGTGAGCTGTTAAGCATATGGAAGAATCAGGTAGAGTCTTGTGTTTCCTTTTTCTTCAGGCTAAATATCTGATAGGCACAGAAGGGACACCAAAGCTGGACAGCCTCAGGCTGCACTCCCGTTTGTCTGACTTTCTGAGCTGCTTCCTGCAGATGGACGAGGACAGGCGAGGCTCTGCCAAGGAACTTCTGCAGGTAAAATGCAAAGCAGCAGCAAGCGGAACAGCTGTTCCCTGTCACGGTTTGCTCCCTGGCTAAACTGCAAGGCATCAGATGCAAGGCCCCCCCCATATTAATCTCCACTCTGAGTGCTTTTCAAATGAAAACTGAGTAGGATCCTAGACTGGTTTAGGTTGGAAGGTACCGGTGAAGGTCTTCTAGTCCAACCTCCCTGCCACGGGCAAGGGCATCTTCCTGTAAATCGGGTTGCTCAGAGCCCTGTCCAGCCTGACCTTGAGTGTAGCCAGGGATGGGGCACCTCCCAGCTCCCTGGGCAACCTGTGCCAGTGTTTCAGCACTCTCCTTGTACACAATTTCTTCCTCAGACTCAATCTGAAGCGAGTCTCTTTTAGTTTAAAACCATTCCCCCTTGTCCTCTTGCAACTGGCCCTGCTAAAAGATGTGTCCCCATCTTTCTTATGAGCTCCTTTAAATATTGAAAGGTGGCAATAAGGTCTCCTTGGGGCTTTCTCTTCACCAGGCTAAACAGGCCAAATTCTCACAGCCTTTCCTCAGAGGAAAGGTCCATCCTTCTGGTCATTTCTGTGGCCCTGTTTTGCACTTGGGTGGTGTATTCTCTTTTGCCTGGTATAAAGGGAACTGAAGGATTGCAATGCTGGGGACAGGGGCCTGCAATGGGGCTTGAAGAACCCAAGGAAAACAGTCCCCACCAAGCGGTGTGAGATTTGTCTCTGCGAAGGAGGGTGCTGTGTGGGGCTGACTAGGAGCATCAGAGGGGGCCCAGCTTGTCCCTCGTGCCCCACTCTTAGAGGTTTCTGCCAGCCAAACAGGGACAGCTAAGCAGGATTTGCCCCAGCCCCATCTGCTGCCTGGATCAGTCAAGTAGATGAGAACTGCTACAGCTTTGCTGCCAGGTTTTGTGGCAGAGAGGGAGCTGCCCACCAGGCCACTTCCTTGGCTATCTCTGCTGTGAAGGAAGATGCCAGCCAGCACAGGAGGGGCAGGGGACGCCAAGGCAGATGCTGCTCTCTCTGCAAGCCAGAGCTGAGTCCACCTGCGCTCTGCGGCTTGTGTTCCTGCTCCTGGCTTGGTGCTGAAAACCTGTATCTCCAGTGGTCCTGAGAACAACACATGGGATCAACATTTTGAGAGGTATTGGAGTTTCTGGAGGGCTTATGCCGCACATCTTTTTTGGACACTAAAATAGCCCATGTCTGTAGAAAAGAGGAACCTGAATAAGTCTGTGGAGTTTCCTGAAAGGAACAAATCCTTTGGACAGCAAGCATCAATCCCACAGTGTTGTCACAACAAAAGTCCCAGCTAGTGAAGACATCTTGATGAATGGACTAGTGCAGTTATGTGCCATGTTTGCCTGTGATAACAGCATCCTAGACATGAAGGCAGAGGGCTGATGGTACCCTCAGGCCTGTTTCTGTGTATTTCTGGGAACCAGAGGAATCCTGCTTGAGCCTGTTAGGAACTGAGTTTGGAAAATAATGGCTCCTTTTTTTTTTGTCTGTTTTTATTTGGTTTCATTTCCTTTCCCTTTGGGCAGCATCCATTTCTCAAAGCAGCGGAGCCTCGCTTCAGACTGGCTGCTGTGATCCTTGAAGCAAAGAAATTCAGGAAGTGGAGGAGATGACAAGGACCAGCACTTTGAGAACAGAGCCTTGGAGAACAGGGAGAAATGCTGAGGAGAGAGAGGCCCGGAAACAGGCAGGCAGCAGAGAGGGGAAGGAAGGTGGCCTCTCCTTTTCTTCCACCCGCTCACCCTCCTTCTAAGTTTCCTGTTAGGACAGGATTTCTGGAGAGCACAAAGACCCTACTGTGCACTCTTCAGGTGGGGGTTTGTGGGAGGGATAAAGCTTCCATTTTTTATTTGCGGAGCTTGGCTGAGGCTTCATCTGGAAGTTTCTTCCTCCCCTCATCACACAAGTAAGCTGGAAAGACAGTGTCTGGAGGCACAGGGGCTGCTGGAACAAGGAGAAAAGGCAAGGACTACTGCAGGCACTAGAAGCACAGAGCCTGGCAGGCTGCAGCGGTGAGCACCAGGAAAGAAAGAAGCTGGGTAGAGAAGCAGAAGGAAGGGGCTGAATGGAAGTGGTTTTGACTGAGAGAGGAGAAACCTGAGCATGATAGCAGGTCCTAGTAACATTCTTCTTTACAGAGTATCAAGGGCAAGCTGCAAGCAGAGCTGTTGGAAGCTCAGAGGAAGACGAAGGCAGTGGAGAAGAGGCAGGAGAAAAAACTGGAGAGGATGCAAGAGGAAATGAATGTCCTGCTGCAGCAGAGGGATGCTCTACAGAAGCAGGTGAGTGAAAGAGCAGTAGGCACTGCAGTCATGCAACAAGTGGTCTCTCCCCTTGTTGCCTTTGCCCTGCAGAGTGGCAGACAGAGGGGGGTAATCCCTCTGAGTACTGTCCTACCGTGGTCTCCATCATGGCTGGTCAGAAGGACACTTACTGGTCCGCTGAATCTCAGCTGCTGCCCTGGGCAGCGGGGCTAGTGCTTTGGCCAGCAATCCTCTGAATGTATTTCTGCTGGCCTCTTAGTGCTCCCTTTGTTTTCAGAGGTGTTTGTTCAGGTGAACATGGTGACTCACATAGATTCTGAACCAAGCTGGCCCTCTCCACTGTGCATGCGGTCGTCCTGATTGGGTGAAATTTAAAGTTGTTCTTGCCCTTTCACAGTCTCTGATGGCTGGCAGGGGCAAGCTGTAGTCTCTGACTGCTTTGTGGGGTTTGACTTGAGGCGGAAGAGTTGACACCTCAGCTTGCAGCCTAACAGAAATGTTGTTCCTAAGGGCTTGCCTTTGAAATGCGATCTCTGGGGCATCTCTGCCAGCCACCTTTCTGACACAAATGGATTTCTTGTCCCAGATCTACAAGGGCCCTGCCATCAAACCTGCCGCTGCAGCAGCATCCTCTAAAGAAACCTCCGCTCGCCAGCCTGAAAACCCGAGCACGAGCACCTCGCCCAGCACAAGCCTGGAGGCAAAGCAGCTGCGAGAGATGAGAGAGAAGCAGTGCCTGAAGCTGCTGAGTACGTCTTGTGCATTCCTGGTCCGATCGAGCAGTGTACTGTGTGTGTGCCTCCGCATGAGCTGTGCCACACGTTCCTCCTCAGTTCAGTGTCAGAGAGACATTTTGGACTCCCTACAGAAGCTGCTGTTGTGCTTGGAGGCAGCGAGGGAGCACTTGGGCTGTTCCCTTTGCCTTTGAGGGCAGCGGGGAGTGGGTTGGGTTTGCCAGAGCTTCCCTCCACACTGAAGGCAAAAGCAGAGATTCTTTCTAGAGCAGCACAAGGCTGTGACCTAGCGAATGACCTAGTGAACCTGTGTGTGGCCAAATTGATCAGAAGAGCTGGCTTCCTAGATTCCTTTTAGACTCCTGACTTCTCACCAGTCACTGGAGAAACTGATTGGGTGTGGGGCTGGTTTCCTATTGGCATTGTTTTTACAACTGTTATTACTGCTGCTATTACTTCTACGCTTTGTATTTATAAGAATTCTACATTTTGGTTAGCCAGACCTGCTTAACAGAACATCAGGTGACAGCACAAATAAGAGAGGAGGAGGTCTTTCTTTCTTGCCCCAAAAGTAAAAAATCAGAGTTTTATAGAAAACAATCTCTACGAATCAGAGAGGAAGACGCTTTTGCAAAGTACGCCAAAAGAAGAAAAGAAAGCTACTTTTATTACAATCCCTGTTTCATATTTTAGTTTTTTGCTTCAAAAGATGTATCAAAAAGATACGTCCATGGAGCACGATCTGATAAAACTGCCCTGCAGGCAATTCTCAGGAGCAAGCCTGCCGCCCATCAGCTGCATATTCCTCAGGTACCTGACACTTTGTCATGGCTAGTTCCCGGCCAGTAAATACAGTTGGAATATCAACCATTGGCCTCAATCCCTGCACAGATCATACTCTAGGAAAGCATACCGAGGCCTTTGTGATTGTGCAGTACAAGCAATTGAGTTGCTTCTTGCACGTAATAGCTGCCAGTGCAGTGTTCTCAGATAATAACTGGCCAGATTAGGAAGAGAGCCCAGTTCACTCTGTGTCTGCCATCAGCTGTTGGGACAAAGGATGGATTGATCTATTCCTCCATGGGTCTGAACTCAAAGGCAATAATGTTCTGTCTTGAGTGGGGTCAGCAGCTTGCAGCGGGGCTCAGTCTGGCTCTGGCTTCTTCACAGTGGTTGTCAGTGTCCATTCATGGGCTTTCCCAACCTTTTTGTCATACCTGTCCTGCCACTGATGGCTGGTGTGACTGCAGAGGCTGGAGCCTTCCTTAGCTGTGAGATTTCAGCTGCCGTCCCATCGCTGCAGCTTTGCCTGGGCTCGTGAAAGGATCAGCATCTCATTTGGGCAGCTGTCTGTGTCACGCCAGCGCCTGAGGAGTGGTGCTGTCCTTGTTACCCATCTCAGCTGTGCTGAGTTGGGAAGATTGGGCACGTGGGCGGTGTTGGAGAGGCCAAGTCCAATTCTAGTGACTGCTGCCCCTCAGGCTGAAGACAAGCAGCGTAGTTCTTCAGGTGGGGCATGGGCAAGGTCATCTTCAGAACTTAGCCTGGTCATAAATGAGGGAGGGTCCTAATTCTTACAGCCCCATCGTTCTTGTTCTAGCATGAGCTGCTGTTCTCCAAAACCATAAAGGCACTCCTTAGGCAGACTGCTGAAAGGTGGAGAAGATCCCCTCCTCTCTTGGAAACACTTTGCAATATTCTTTCTGTTCTGCAAAAAGCACCTGTTCCTGAAAGTTCATCCCAGATCCCAAGGTGCATTTAATCTTTGGAAGTATGAAACCTTTTGTTGAATCTCACAGGAGTGTGTTTATTCCCAAGAAAATGAACGGTTGTAGTTTTTCAGCTCTACTTCATGTTTGTAGACAACAATCGCTTGCCTTGGTGCCTGTTCTTTTCTGCTCTCTCTTTGCACTGATGGTTTCTCCATGGGCTTAGTTTCCTCTCAAGGTAACCCTTCAAAGGAATGTAGCAAATCAGACTGTGTGCAGGCCATCTGTGCTACAGAGCTGCCTGTCTTGCTGTTGCTGCTGCTGTTGTTGTTCTTGTTGCTGTTGTTGTTACCCAGCTGACCATAAATTGCTCAGAGTCCCAGGCAGTGGAGCTGAGTTTCAGATCTTCTGGAAGTTGGTATCTCTGTTTTGAAGTTCGCATCTTGCGTTTTGTTTCTTTCAGAGAGAGTTGTGAGCGTGGGAGATCCAGAAAAGAAATACACCAAATGGAAACACATTGGCAGTGGGTGAGTGCAGCCACGCTTACTTCTACAAAGCCATGGGCCAGGTATTTTGCTGGTGTAATATCAAGTGGGAAGTCAGGCATGCTCCAAGCATCTTCAGACACTGGGTTTAGATTGTCCCTGTCTCTCAGTATTCATCACAATGCATCGTCAAAGACAACTCGATGCTGACAATGCCTTGCCTGCGTCAAGGAGCAGGACCTGGAAGATCTCCTGTCCCCCAAGTGTGTGGCACCTGTTTGCTTATTTTCTTAGCAGAAATCGTTTTTGTATGATTCAAAGCAATATGGCCATGGTAATGAAGGAAGAAAAAACTAAGAGAGCAGCTTCCCACCTGATAGCAGTCAGAAAACAGTTCGCAGTAACATTTCTTTCCAATATTTTGCTGAAAACAGTATTCAGTGGTCAGGGCAATAAGAATGGCTGTGGGGTGTTGCCTGAGTTTGGCAGACACAATCAAAAGAGGGGTGTGAGAAGGCCCAACAGGACTGTGCATTTCATTGCCTGGAAAGAAATGACACACACACAGACCCAGAGAGGAAAAGAGGAAGAAAACCCTCATATAATCTAGTGTGTACATTTGAGATTTGTACCAGCCCTTTTTCTTCCTGTTGGACCCAGCTTTTCTCATGCACATGCTGCGTGGCCGAGGGCTGCTGGGCTGCTGTGCTATTGGCTGAAAAGTAGATGAAACCAGGTGTTTTAGAAACACTCCAGACGGCAGAGAGCTCCTGTCTGGGCTGCCTTTCGCTCCTCAGCATTCAACAGCTTCTCCATTCTTGCTGCTGTTCTGTTTCTAGGGGCTTTGGAACCGTTTATAAAGCCTTTGACGCTGCCACAGGAGGACAGGTAAGTGCCAACAACTCACGCAGATTTTGCGGCTCTCAAGTGCTTTCCCCTCCGGTGTGATCTGTGGCCAGAGCTTTGGGCCGCCAGCCTTTGCTGCAAAGGCTGTCCCACTGAAGCACAGGCTAGAGGCAGCCTGCAAAATGCATTTTGGACAGACTTTGTCCTTCTTAACTACCTGAATGAATGCAAGGAGGGCAGTGGTGTTTTTCAGAGAAAGACATGCTAGCTTGGTCTTAACTGATAAATATGCATCGATTAGCTCATGGCAACGGCCGTCATTTAGGCCAAATTTCTTAATCTCAGGCTCAGACACACATAGGATTTCCCATTTTCTTCCATCATGTGTTTCGTTTTGAAAATATAATGCAAGACCTAATGAAGGAGAGATCTTGTTTGGAGTGCAGTTTTGTGTTTCACTCCTAGGGAACCTGCTTCACACACACACACACCAATCAATGAGAAGAAGTTTATCAAGAGCCGAGATCTCTCCTTTAAAAATACAGCCTTGTTTTGATCCTGTGTCAGTGACATTCCCTTACAGGAATGCTATTTGTAATGAACAGACATGGTGGTGTCTTAGAGAGTCCCACTGCTCTTTGGGACTAAAAGCTCATATTCCCGAATTCCCATTTCTGACTGTCAGCAAACACAACTCAGTCGTCCTGGGAGTTCCTTCTCCACCTGCAGTGCTGCGCTCAGGAACTGCGCTTAGAGGGAGGTCTACAAGGCGTCTGAAAGGCCTGAGCCCTGCTTATAACCTGGGGTGTATCCATAGTGTGCCACAGAAAGGAGTACTCGTTTTTAAGCCCAGAACATCTTTACAAGTCTAACTC